>CM076575.1:31114231-31389596 GCA_034641835.2 Pinus albicaulis
CCATGCTTGCTTGGACTTTTTTGCTGCTGCAATTCTTGGGAAGATACTTTCATGAACTGCTTGAAAGATGTAGAAGAGGGCTTTGGAGTCTTTCTTCTTGTTATCTCTCCGACACATCCTTTTCTGCTTGTGTCAAAGCATTGTATGCTACTGCATCTGCTGGTTCTCGGAATTTATTCTCCACCAATTCCCTAATATCCTAAGAAGAAAACAAAGCCTTCATTGTAATAGCCCAATAGTCATAATTTTTTCCATTAAACTGTGGTATTTGTGGATTAGTCAATATTGTGCTTGTTGCTGCCATTTTTACTGTGTACAAATAACTTTCTCACCATTTAAAAACTTTCTCAATGCTAGAGAATACGTTCCACAAAAATTTTTAGAACTCCCTTTTAACTCCTAAGTAAAAGCACTTCCTTTTACTAAGGTTTTAAACCTTCTTTGACACCATGTTAGAAATTTAAAAGGACACGGGGAATTATTTTCCCTCAACACACGAAGTTCACAAAGAGTTTTACACAGAGTTGCAGAATTCACTTAATCCATACCATAAAGTTGTGGAAATCAAATTATGTGAATCCACTTTTCAATACGTAGTGGCAGAGATTAAAATCGCAACTATAGAGGAGCAAATATAATCAACTAAATTTACTCACGGTGAAACAGAGTAAAACAGAGTGATGTGGTAAAACACATACGTGAATAATTCTAGAACCAAATCGCAACTAACCAAACTTTAGATTATAATTCATAAACAAAACATACACATTCATATGGACGTTGCGACTCCTTCACCAGTAAAACTATTGTTCTTACTGATATTTACATTCACCAGGGTTCCGAAGTAACACACAGTAAAACCTGTAACTTGTGTTTTCACCCGCCCCACCAAAATTTTCTCCACTATTTTCTCCCCTTGTCTTTCTAGAATTACATCTGCTACATTACAAAACACTCTCTCACTCTACCATATTTAATACAAGGGATGGGCAGACATCATTTTCTAAACATTACATTGTGTGAAGTAAACAAAACTTATTGAAAAAGCTTAGTGTCTCTTCAAAAATCAGAAACCCCAGTCAAAATTAGATGATTTGATTATTTTAAAATATTGGTATCTAGTTGTTGATGGTGGACAACATAAAGACACAAGAAAGTTGAAATCATCCACCTAGCAACCCCACAGTTTTCAGTTGACCTTAAGACCCCACTGGTAGAAGAATCCAGATTGGTTGTGAATATACAGTGACCCCACTCTCTGAATGATTGACAAGATGGATCCAAGAATACAATGCAAGTATGCTCCAATGAATAAAGATCACATTCCTGGATTCCCACACAAAATGCCTCAGGTAAATTGGGATAGAAATCTTCCTATTTTTCAAGATGAGAAGGTTGATGATGCTTGGTTACATCTCATTAAATTTCATATACACTCATGGAGGTTGAAGGTCGAATGGCATGAGGATTTCCTCATGAAGATTTTCATGGTAACATTAAAAGCGAAAGCAAGGGAATGGTATGAAGGTCTGGACCCTGGTAGTTTGTTTTCTTTAAAAGATTTCCACGAGGTGTTTTATGAGAATTATAAAGAAAAATATTCATCTTTATCATTAGCTGAAAAATTGTTGTGATAAATCTGAGGATATCATACAATACCTTGTAAATATTGATGAAGATTTAGGAAATTGGCATCCTGAGGATCTCTTAGAAGCAATTCATGAATTTAATTCTCAAGTAAACTATCATAACAACCAAGAGAAGTTAGTTGAAAATGAAAGAAATCAGGAAATGAAAGAGGATCCACAAGATCTCTCTGTGGGGACAAATGATAACTCATTTTCTCTTTTGTGTGAGGCTAAAGAAGACATTGAGGCTCATGATCAGTCTTCACAAGAGAAAGAAAACAATTTTTATTCAATCCAAAGGAAACAAAGACTCCCTCCTCCTTTAACTGAAGAAGAAATCAATCAGATTCTAAGCATGCAGCCAACCTCTAAATTTTTATGTAATGAAGAGATTATTTCTATTTGTTCTACTGCTGATTTATGTACTGAAGCATTTCCTCATGAAGAAACAGAAGAAAATATTGTTACTGATGTTGTTCTACATTCTCAAGAAGGCCTATTGCCAGAAAGTGCTCCTATTCATCAAAATGATGGCCTTCAAACATACATCAGCCAACTCTGTCAAGACATATCAGGTTTGCTTGAGGACAACATAGTGGTATACAATGAGGATGCCATGTCAAATGACCATGAAGAATGTGTAGATATTCTCTTTCAGAAGGATCCTATGCATGACAAAGTGGAACAAGGAGCAGCCCTAGATGAAGTTTTTTATTTAAATCCTTAGAGCCAGGTATTGTTCCAAGATCCTTTTGTTGGTTTCTTAGAATCATCTAAATAAGGAGTATGTTATGCCAGGAATGGTTTATTGCAGATTTTAAGGAAATTTTGAGCACTACTATTCAAAGGCAAGTAAGATGGGAGTGGCCCTTTTGTTTTTTCAGCCTACTCAAAAAAGTGAACAAGAATCAATCATGTAGTCATTTACTTGATTGGTTGAATTGGAGAAAGGAATTCACTTAGTGTATATATCATTTCCAAGTTAGATTAGGGTAGGTAGGTGTGAAAATAATCTTAGTACTCGGAGCATTTTTTCCAGCTTTAGTTTCAGATTGCCTTCTAGTTTTTAGATTAGTATGTTTTAGACTTTACTTTCAGCTTAGTTCTGGTTTCACCATTCAAGTTTTCAAGGTGCAGCAGTATGTTTAGCTTGATGGATTGCAGTGAATAAGTACAATTGTAGTTTCAGTTCAGATTTTAGTATGATAATAAGCTAAATGGCCAAGCATGTGGTCTATTTTTATTAGTTAAAGTCAAGAGGAATAATCAGCTAGTTTACAGTCGCTAAGTTGCCTGACATATCAAGATACAAGTTGTCGGATCAACCCAATGGATCAGGCTACTAGTCTACGATTTTCTTAACACCTCCTGAAGGAGCTGTCATCCCCAGCTGGAGCCACTGTTAGACTCCTGTATTTCATAGTATCCCTAGGTGACTGATTATTTTCTCAGGTCTTTCATACTGAAAAATAATATTCCATGGCTATCATTTATTTTCACGAAAAATGGGAAATCATGAATATCAAGAGCTTCAAAAGAATCTATGTGCCTTTAAGTTTAGTAGAAGGGGAAAATGTTGTTGATAAAGAACACAAAGTAGCAGCACCATAACTATCATTAAGGCAAAGGAGCAGATCAAGCAATAATGTAGTAAGAAAAGCATAAAAGAGAGGCAGAGAAGCAACAATAGAGGCAAGGAGAAAAATTAGACCATTAGCGAAGACAAGAGCAACAGAAAATAATTTAAGGCTGAAAACAACAAAGGCAGTGTCGTGAACGCTAAGCGGGTCAAGTCGTGAATGCGGGACAAGTCGTGAACGAGTCAAGCGTTCTATGAACAACTAAGAAACGAATGGGCACAACCAAATAAACAAGTCGGAAAACCACAGCAAGGGAGCAGTGAGGACCATTGGATCTGAGTATTTATCAACAAAGAACATTAAATCACATATCGTACATCATAGATCGCATAGGATAAGTTATTGTTAAACGTTAAAGGTTGCGAAGTGTGATAAAGAGGCCCGGATGCAATGTAGTTTCAAAGGAAAAATCCAAAGGATTTCAAATTTGTATGCAGAGCCTTTTTTGTCTAAATCGCATCGAAGAAGGAAAAGGAGATTACAACGTAAAAACTATGGAACGCGAAGTGCGATATGCAATGCCAGGTGGGACCCGATCACAATCGTAAATCACAAATCTTAAAAGATAACTTGCAAAGTTAAACGTTAAAATTGCTGAAGTGCAATGTGCGACGCCAAGTGGGACCCGATCGCAATCGCACATTGCAAGTTTTATAAGATAAATGTCAAGGGTTCAATGTTAAAACCGTCGAAGTGCGATATGCGATGCAGTGGGGCCCAATTGCAAATCGCAAGTCTTAGAAGATAAGTGTTAAAGGTAAAGTTACATTTTGCGCCATGCGAAGTGCGATGTTGGCATGGATGCGATGTGGTTATATCGTTGAAATCTAAAGGATTTCGGATCCGGGTGCATTGGGTCAAATACGTTGTTTTGTGAAGAAAAAGGGCTAATCACGATTGTAGAGGTCTGAAATGGGCGGTATCCATTACCGCCCACTCCTCCATGTGTCGCACCCTCACAATTTCGCACCCTCCTCTCTAGTAGTGCTTACCACCTAAGACCCCCCTCCGAAAAGATGTTTCCACTGGCCTCCAAACCATCGCCGCATTCGTTTGACCATTACCACTACTGTTGTGTCACGTCCACCATCATCCCTTCACGTCTGGGCTTATGAGGTTTGTGTGCCATTTTATGAATAAATAGGCCAAAACACGGCAGACGGAATTGTAATAGAATAAGCCCCGACAAGGTGTGCAAGCAAAGGAGGTTGAGTGGGCCAAAGGGCATTCATACAGAAGATGTCAACATAATCACCCACATAATGAAAAGTAACCAACACTGCACCAGGTTTAATTTCCAAACGTCAGTTTTCTGAAAAGCAGGGCCAGATGTCAGAGCCTCCATTGGTTACCTCTTCATGGCCATCACAACCACCTCAAAGCTTAATTTTTGATCTTACAAATAGTCATCGAAGCATTTGGATCTATGAAGATTTGCCCAAAATTAATTCGAGAGGCGGTGTTGTTGTAAGTGATGTTTGATCAGGCCTTGCATGGCCACACTTGTCCATTTTCTACTAAATTGTAATCAATGAAAGGTTTCCAAGTAAGGTATGGCAACCGACTTAGTCTTTAGATAAATACTACATGTCTTAGTAGTATCAAGGGTTGGAAAATTGAACCCTGATGAAACTTGCATTGTAAGAAGTATTGGAACATTGTAACTGTTTGAGCTAGGCATCAATAATAAGAGACCGTTCACAGGATTCTTGAGCTATGTTTAATGGTGATGTTTTTCCTTTGTGTTAATTTTTTTCCTCTGTCTTTCCATGCTGTGGATCAATTTATTTGATTTCAATACATAAAATTTAGATTAAGATTTGCTGAGAGGGCACCTTAATTATGTATTTGTTTGTTATCTTAATGTTTTCTTCTGAAGTATAGTTAAATAATTCTTAACTGCTCTTTAGTTATTTCTAAACCCACTACTTTCTTTCATCTCATATTCACACTGCAAGTAAGATCCAGTCTACATAGTTAGCTTGCCCTATGAATGTCATTGGAAATTTGATGCACCATTCAGCCTTTTATGACTACATAGCTCAATGGATTAGTTTCATAGCTCTTTTTGTCCAACCACAATCAATCAAACAAACAACCCTCATAACCTCTATAACTAGCCTAATATCAGAACTTATAATTATCAAGCTAAATCATAAAATAGAGAGAGCTCTCTCTGAGTCTAGGAAAGCTAGTTCCTGGACTCCAAAGTGGTTTGATGTTGTCCTCTGTCGTTTGTTCTTGCAAATCTTACAAATTACAGAGTGATAACAGTTTACTTCACTCAATGTAATGTTTAGAAAATGATGTCCGCCCATCCCTTGTTCTTACTGAGATTTATATTCACCAGGGTTGCAGAGTAACACACAATAAAACCTGTAACTTGTGTTTTCATGCACCCACCAAACTTTGCTCCACAATTTTCTCCCCTTGTCTTTCCAGACTTAGTATGAAATAGGTAACCGCACTGTTACCTACTTTTTTTTGGTAGCATAAAAAGCACTCGATTTTGAAAAGTGGTGATGCAGAATCACTTTTTTTTTTTTTATCACATTTTTGACACTCTAATATTTTTATTTATGAAGTATGAATATTTGTTTTAAAATGTTAGTGATTTTCATGCTAATTTTGAAACGTATTGATGCAGCATCAACTTTTTTTTTAGAGCGGTGATTTTCATGTTAATTTTGAAACGTATTGATGCAGCATCAACCTTTTTTTTTAGAGTGGTGATTTTCATGTTGGTAATAAAACACAAAACTTATATATATATATATATAAACCAATAAAAATGTTAAAAAAAAAACAAAATTAACTCGTAAAAAAAATAAAATAAAAAACAAACAAACAAACAAAGATATTTGAAAATTATATCAAAAGAAATGACAAAATTTGAAAAAAAAAACACATAATTTAAAGAAAAAAAACAAAAATTAACCAAAAAAAAAAAAAAAAAACATCAAAAACATTTTTTTCTAAGTTATTAAAAAAAACATGTAATTAAAAAAAAAATTTAAATAGAAAATTTAAAAATAATTTAAATTACAAAATTTAAATTTAAATTTAAAAAATAAAAAAGAAAAATTTAAATTAAAAAAAAATAATAATAAGAAAAAAAAAATAAAAATTTTAAAATTAAAAAAAAAAAAAAAAAAATGAAAAAAAAAAAACAAAATTTAAAATTGAAAAAGAAAATTAAAAAAAAAAAGAAAAAAACTATCATTAAAAAACAAAAAAAACAAAAAAACCACGTGCAAATAATTAAAAAACAAATATCCATAAATTTACTGGTTTTTTTTTTAAATGAAACAATTTATAAATTTTAAAAATGAAAAACTAAATAAACTAAAAGATTTAAAAAATAAATAAATAAATAAAATTAAAATTTAATAAATTTAATAAATAAATTTTAAATTTTAAAAAATAATTAATCTAAAATATTAAATTTAAAAACAAAATCATATATTAAAAATAAATAAATAAATAAATAAAAATAAAAAAAATTAAATTTAAAATAAAAAATTTTAATATATATATATATATATATATATATATATATATATATATATATATATATATATATATACTAAAAATTAAAAAATTAAAATAAAAATAAAAATAAAAGAATTTTTTGATCATGGTGGCGCCGCTAATCGACTTCTCGCCTAGGTGGCGGCGGAGGTCAGCCGCTGGGCGGACGGGGAGGCTGCATGCAACCCCCTGCCCACCCAATGGCCGACCTCCGCTGCCACCTGGGCGGGAGGGCAATTCCGAGAACCGCCCTCCTGCGGCGGGAGGCTGATTCCGGGAATCGCCATCCCACCGCGAGAGGTCGATTCTGGAAATCGCCCTCCCGCGGCAGGAGGGCGATTCCCGGAATCGGCCTCCCGCTGCGGGAGGCCGATTCTCGAAATCGCCCTCCCGCCCAGCGGCTGGCCTCCGCCACCACTTGGGCGAGAGGCCGATTGGCGGCGCCACCACGATTAAAAAATTCTTTTATTCTTTTTATTTTTAATATTTTTAATATTTTTTTTTTTAATTTGATTTTTTTTTTTTAATTCAAAAAATTTAAAATTATTTTTTAATTTAATTTTTATATTTGAAATTTAATTTTTATTTTTTTTGTTTTTCTTATTTTTTTTTTTAATTCATTTTTTTTGTTTTTTCTAAATTTTGTATTTTTTTTATTTAATTGATTTTTTTTTCATTTTTTTTTATTATTAAATTTTATGTTTCATTTTTTCATTTAATTTTTTAAAATTTATTAAATTTTGTATTTTTTTTTAAATTTATTTAAATTTAGTAGTTTTTTAAATTTTTTATTTTTTTTATTATTTTTTTAATTTTTTTTTTTTTTTCTAAGTATGTCTAAATTCTATTATGTATAAAAGTACTAGTACAAAACTGCACCAGCGTCAGCTAGGGAAGCCTGCACACTGTGCTTGATAGTCAAGCAAGACAAGCATAGTCGGGACTGCCCAGAATGGGAAACCAGTCCATTTACCCATAATGTCTGAGCCGCCCATGAGAGGGAAACCGGCTTTAAATTTACAAAAAACAAAATGAAACTGTAGCTGAAATAAGTAAACTGCCTGTACAGCAAAGCAGTATAGCTAAGATGCATATAGTTTCGACTAGAATTGAACAAAAAACCTGAATGCCAAAGCAGTTATGATCCATGAGTAGGAGAGGGGTTTTCTTCAACAATTCTGCAGGTGAACATCTCACTGCTGTTCTCCTGATTGTCATCTGGAACACTTCCACCACCCGCGCGCTCTGTCTCCATGGAGGGCCCGTGCTGAGGAGCAAAGAGGGCAGGGCCATCACGAGGGGAGTTGTTGCTGAATGAGGGAGCTGGCATAGTCGAGGAGCTGGGCGGAGCTATATTAGGGACTTCTTCCCGCAAAGTCACAGTAATAAAAGTGGTAAGAATGGCATCACATGAGGTGCAGTTAAACCTCAGCTCAGTGCGTTGAGAAGTTTGACGAATGGTGGGTCGAAGGGAGCTAACACCAGCAGGAGGCACATGGAGAGCGGGCTGGGCAGAGATGGCATCGGGAGAAATGACAGAGGCGTTCTCAAACGTAGAAACGGGGGAGGGAGGCACGCATTGATGAGAGAGTCGTCCACGAGTGGAACCCCGTCGAGCTCTCATGCGCTCACGAAGGCGGGGCATGATGACTAAAGCAGAGCCTGGCTCAGCAAGATTCCCCAAGCAGACAGAGGGAGAAATAGAATTCTGGACACCACCTGCCTGAACAAAAGAAGCCGGAGCAAAGCTACTGTGACCACGAAGCAAATCAGAAGAGGAGGTAGCAGAATTACCTGACTGAGCAGTGGAGGCAGAATTCCAAACTCGTCGATTACACCAAGGACTGTGAGAGAAATGACAGTTTGGAGCCGGTTCGAAACAAGCCACTATCCAGCAGCGCTTTCCTGTAGTGGTTTTAATGGATGCTTCAATGCTTGCGGGCGAACAGTTCACATGCAAAGGCGGAGGAGAGCAGAGGCCGCCCACTCCACCATTCAAATCGCTGCAGAAACTATCCATGCCAAGCACAATCGCCATGTCCAGGAGCCAAGTGAGCCGTCCAAGATAATAAGAATTCGCACCGGGTGAGGAATTAATACAGCAGTTAATGGCAGTATCGGGAGCCACATGGGCTGCACCGGCGAGGTCCATCGGGAAGTGGACTGAGTGCCACGTTCCCGGATGGCTTTTAATCAGCCGCATCCGGCGTTTTATTATTTTTTTAATTACATAAAATCTTTAAATTTTTTTTATTTCAATTAAAATTGTGTATTTAAAATTAGATTTTTTTTTTAATTAAACTTAATATTTTCAAATTAATTTGTTTTTTATTTTATTTTTTATTTAATATATTTTATTTAATTTATTTTTTTCAATTTTTCAATTTTAATTGATTTTTAAAGTTGTTTAACTTTTTATTTTAACAATGTTTTTTTTTTTTTCTTTATATTTAAAATTTACTTTTTATTTCAAAATTTATTTGTTTATTCATTTATTTATTAAAATTTCATTTTTTTTTTAAATTTAATTTGTTATTTTAATATTAACATTTTTTTTAATTTAATAAAATATAATATATATTTTTAATTTATGTTCATATATATATATATATATATATATATATATATATATATATATATATATATATATATATATATATATATATATATATTTTTTATAATTTAAATTTAATTTATTTTTTTAAATCTATTTGTTTTTTTAATATATATTTTTTTTAAATTTAATATTTTTATTGTATTTTATTTTTCATTTTTTATTTTTAATTAATTTTTAATTTTTTTACTTTTAATTTCAATAATGTTTTTTTTTTTAATTTAATATATTTCTTTAAATTTAATTTATTATTTAAAAAAAAAATTAATTTAATAAACATTTTGTTTTTCTTTTTTAAATTTAATTTCTATAATTTATTTTTTATAATTTCTTTCTTTTTTTAACTTGTTTTTTTTTTTTAATTTAATATTTTTATTTTGTTTTTGTTTTTGTTTTTTTATTTCTATATATTTTGAAATTTTAATCTTCAAATTTTTTATTTATTTATTTTTCTTTAAATTTTAGGTTTTTTTTAAATGTTTGAATTAAAATTTTTATTTTGTTTTTATTTTTATTTTTTTATTCCTATATACTTTTAAATTTTAAGCTTTGAAATGTTTTTATTTTTTAAATTTATTTTTTTCTTAAATTTTAGGTTTTTTTTAATGTTTGGATTTTAAAAATTTAAAAATGTTATTTCTATTTTTTAAAATGTCAAAAATATGTCACAGTTTTTTATTTTTTTTTTTAAATTCCAGCATCAACTAGTTTTGTTTTGAGGGTGTTTTTTCAATCCTTTTTTCAAGAAACAATTTTGTTTTTAGCATAATTTTATAAAATGTTGAAATTTGACCTTCAAAAGAAACCAAGTGCGTTCTGAAATACACTTTTTTTTGTTTTTGGGGTGTTTTTTCATGTTTTTTGAGTCTTTTTGGGCTAGAGTTCCCATTTTGAGGTCAGGTTACCTATTTCATCATAACAGTGTTTTACATCCGCTACATTACACAACGCTCTCTCACTCTACCTAAAACTTATATGTAAAATATAAACATATATATCTAACATATTTAATTCGTGTAAAATCTAAACATATATATCTAACACATTTAATTCGTGACAAACCAGATTTCATAAAGGGATACAAGAGATGGGGGGACATCATTTTCTGAACGTTACATTGTGTGTAGTAAACAACACTTGCAGGTTAATTGTTTGCCCATACACATTAAATAACTATGCATTAAATTCTATTTGATTTTAATTATTTTGCCCATACATATTAAATAACCATGCATTAAATTCTATTTGAATTTAATTATTTTAACTTAGTTGCGGAATGGGTTATGTATTCAAACTCAATATGCAACCTACAAAATATTAACTGAGATATGACTACTGCCAGTTCATTTAACACGGTAATTCTGAGATTAATTTTCTACTGTATTCTATATATAGTGTGAATTTAGGTTATTATCGTTACTCTTTTACTTATTAATTCGTCATAAATTAGTCATAATAACATAAACAAAATTAAATGGTCTAAAACATAAGAAAATACCGTTGTCGTAAGCAAGAAAAAAGTTATTAATAGTATTTTTCATTTAAAATGAAAATTTGATGCGTTGCAAGGACGCATCTATGTGTAAAAAGTCCTAAAAGACAAAACTCGCATTAAAAATGAAAAGATATTGGCATTTCAATGATAAGCAACTCTCTAATAAGTCAGAGAAGACAGAGCTTCCAAATCAAGGCAATCTATTGAATATAGAAAATAAAGAATTATACGCACCCTCAATTCTCGAAGGTCAGTGAGAACATCCTCGAAGGTCAACACAATGACATGTGTGATCTGATACCAAGGCATTAGAAAATATCAAACAAAGAAAATATGTTAATCACTACTTTAGAATGAATCTGAAATAAGCAGATCAAAAGCTATTAAATTATAAAGGTGGAAGGAAATGAGGAAAGTCCATTTGTAAAGTCAAATAACTGAATAAAACTCGTTTTCACTTTTAACTATTTAAAAAATGTGCTTCCAAAAACATTAATAAAGAAGAGCTTTTTATGAACAAGATAATTATAAATTTAATCACGATATGATATTTAATTGATTTTATTTAATGTTGAGCACTTGGTTTATTGGTTTATTATTTCAAACAAGGTTTAGGAAACAAATTTAATTCTGGTTTCTAGGTTAAATATGTGTATTGTGTTCATGAAATTGGATGGTGAAAGTTGTTTTAGGGCAATGTATTTGAAATTTTTATTTTTAACATTAACTACATGTTTAAGTTGAAGAATAGAATTTTTATATAATGCAATTGCTTTAGAATTAATATTTTTACTTTAATTAATAATTAAGTCACAAAGGATTTTTTTGGAGCTTTGCAAGCAAACCCTAGCTCATGCCCTAACACTTTGGTCCCTCTATGGCCTCTGTCTCTGGTTGTTGCAGGCTCTGCTCCTACAGTCTTGCCATAGCAGTCCAGAGCTTCTCTCTGCGGGCTCCATCTATGGAGTAGAATGTTAGCCAAACGGCACCTTCATTTAGAGATCAAGTCGCAGACTCCTCCCTTTCTCCAAATCTTTATTTTTGCACGTGCCTAATCAACTCATCGGCCTCTCCCCGCTCCGATCTGGAGCTTCGTCCTATCTCCCCTCTTCCGGAAAAAGACAAAGCAATTCTCATCCCAAAGCAAGATGGCTCTGCCAAGGGGCCTAAAGAAAATGCAGGCGAATTTGAGCGGATGACACACCCGACAAAGAACTCTGATGGTAGAAACTCTGTGGTTGCAAAGAAGGACTAGGACAAGCGTCAAAAAGAAAACGTATGCCACCCAAAAGCTGCGAAGATCTCAGAAATAGTTATTCAAGTTCCTGACATTGAGGTCTACAGAGAATACATGAGAGAACATGCCATCATTTGCAAATTTATGGGCATCTGGCTGTCCGAAAGAGCCCTCAAAGGATGGATCCAAGCCAAATGGAACCCCAAAGGTGCGATAGAACTCCAGCTTGGTTCAAAAAGATTCTTCACCATAGTTTTCGCTCTCCTGGAAGACCAGGACATAATCTTTAAAGGGGGACCGTATTTTTTCAACTATGTTGGTCTCTATATGAGCTTCTGGAAGGATAACTTCACTCCTGAGAAAGAAGACTTCACTCGTGTCCCAGTCTGGGTTAGACTATATTCTCTCCCTACGGACTACTGGGCACCATCTGTTCTCAAATCCATTGGAAATGGACTCAGAGAATATATTAAGATGTCAGAAGGTACAAAGAATGGACATTATATTTCATATGCTCGGATCTGTGCCTATATTGATGTCTCTGGAGCCCTCCCAGAAGCCATCAATCTGAACTTCAGAGATGAAATATGGATTCAAACGGTGGACTATGAACACATACCTTTCCATTGTCGGAAGTGCCATGAGCATGGACATCTCTTCAGAGACTGCCCATAGAACTCGCCAACCCCAAAAGAAAATCGGGCAGGTAGGAAGGATGAGCAAGGCTTCATCAAAGTGAGCCACAAAAATAGGCAAGGCAAAAGGAGCAATTCAGGAAGAGAAACTCCATAGCCAACACAACAAAACAAATATGACATCCTCTCTTCCATAACATAGGAAATAGGACAATACAGTTATAGCAAAGAGCAGACCAACGAACAGGATAAGGACATGGATACAAATATGGAGAACACAACCACTCTCTCTCAAGAAGAATAGAGAACACATGAAGAAAATGATATGGATTTCATACAGGACTTACCATCGTCAGAGGAAAAAGCGATAGAGGACATCATGACGGGCATGGACCTACAGAAGATCTCAAGGGAATGGACTACAAAAGGCTTCAAGGGAATACCAGAAGATTACATACAAAGAATTGGGGAAGCATACACTCTGCAACAAAGCTTTCAAAAGCAAAGGGAACACAAAATCAAGGGGAAGAACCAAGCCGGTGGAATCAAAGCGAACCTCAAAGCCAACAACCAAATCACAAAGGGGCAGCCAAAGAGAAGGGATCAGAAAACCAACAGTCAACATCTCCAAGAGCTCGGCATTAGCCTTTTCAATGAGGGTAAGGTAAAGGTTCTCTCTCTTACTCCCAATATTTTATTATGATATGTACATCTTGGAACATCAGAGGACTCAACATTCCCACAAAAAAAAGGATCCTCAAATCCAAAGTTACCTCAGGAAAAACTGATATTCTATTGTTACAAGAAACAAAAAGTGGATTGTCTGATATGCTGGCCATTCAACAAGCTTGCTTTAGGAAATAGTACATTCATTTGGCTATTGCTGCATCTGAAACTGCAGGAGGCATAGCAACGTTCTGGAAAGACTCAAAGTTTCATCTGATTGACTCCTTTGCTTCCAAGCATGCCCTCACAACGGTTCTCCAAATCACGGGAACAAAAGAAAAGCTATGCATCACCAACTTTATGGCCCTCATACGGTTCAGGAACGCTCTATTTGGCTCAACCATCTCAAAAACCTTCTCCAAACTCTTAGTTATCAGTACCAGCTCCTTGCTGGAGACTTCAACATGATCCTAAATCTGGGAGAAAAAATGGGCGAGCTTTGCAGACTAGACTCAGACTCTCTGGCATGTCAAAGCATAATAGATGACTTGGGCTTCATAGATACCCCTACAAAAAATGGCATTTACACCTAGAATAACAGAAGAGGAGGTGAGCGTCAAATTGCCTCCAGACTTGATCGCTTTCTCCTCTCTGAAGAGTT
This sequence comes from Pinus albicaulis, assembly GCA_034641835.2. Classification (NCBI taxonomy): domain Eukaryota; kingdom Viridiplantae; phylum Streptophyta; class Pinopsida; order Pinales; family Pinaceae; genus Pinus; species Pinus albicaulis. Next base: position 31,128,339 of record CM076575.1, read on the forward strand.
ATTCCTCTCCTCTTTGGAAACGAAATCCAGTATTGCTCCTCAGGTTAGCTCAGATCACTAGCCAATTGTTTTAACCATCAAAATCTCTGAAAGACCGAAGAATGCACCCTTCAGGTTTGAGGCATTCTGGCTCTCCCACCCAGATTTCCAAGAAAGAATCAAGGAATGGTGGTCCATATCGCTTCCTCAGCATGGCAACAAGATGTAAGGCTTCCAACAAAGACTAAAAATCATCAAACAAGAATTAAAAAAATGGAACCAGAAAACCTTTGGAGATACCACAACGAAGAAAAAAGTGATCGAACTAAAAATGCGAGCACTTCAACAAAGAATCATTCATAATGGAATGAAAGAGGAAATCAAACAAGAAAAAACGAAACTTCAGAAAGAATGGGAAGAACGGGCCTCTCAAGAAGAAACCCTATGGAGGCAGAAATCCAGGATCAGCTGGTCTAAAGATGGGGAAAAAACACAACATTCTTCCACAAATTAATGATCCAGCATAGAAAGCAAAACAAAATTCTCAACCTCAAAAATAAGCAGGGTCTCATGCTTAATACACATTAGGAAATTGAGGAAGAACTACACCAGCACTTCTCAAGCATCCTCAAAGAAAGAAATCAGCACAACGAGGAACACATCAAGAAGATCACCAACAATATCCCCTCCATCTTAACCAGAGAACACAATCAGATGCTTTAAAAAAAAATAACCATGGAGGAAGTTGACACTGCTATCCAGTCTATGCCCAACGGCAAGGCCCTGGGGCCCGACGGCTTCACTATTGACTTCTACAAAGCTTGCTAGAATCTTATCAATGAAGATGTCTATGGCATTGTGGAGGAATCAAGGATGAAGGAATCCATATTTCCTTCCCTCGAGGCCACTTTTATGACGCTCATTCCCAAATCTGATAGGGCAGACTCTCCTGATCACTTTAGACCCATTGCTCTATGTAATGTAATTTACAAGATTATCTCCAAGGTTCTTGCCAACTGCATCAAACCCCTCTTGCCTCTCCTCATCTCAGCTAATCAAACTGGTTATGTTGAAGGCAAGAAAATCTTGGACAACATCGTTCTCTCTTAGGAAGTCATCCATTCCCTCAAAGACCAGGGCAAACAGGGTATGCTGATTCAAATCGACATGTCCAAAGCTTTCGACAAGATTAATTGGAATTACATCAGACATATGTTGGCTGCCTTCGGTTTCAGCTCTAATTGCATCAAATGGATCATGGCTTTGGGCTCGGGGGCTTTTTTCTCCATTCTCCTCAATGGTTCCCCCACCTCCATCATCAACACTACGCGAGGCATCAGACAAGGAGACCCTCTCTCTCCATTCCTCTTTGTCTTCATGGCTGAGGGTCTGGGCAAGTCCATCTCTGCAGCCTCCTCCAAAAATCTTACCTCTGGCCTCAACCTCTCCGCCCCCCCCCCCCCTCCCATCTCCCACAAGCAATTTTTGGAGGATACACTCTTCATGGGAAGCACCATAGCCAAGGAAGCCCATGCTTTTCGCAAAATTATCGATGACTTTTCTTTAGCCTATGGATCATCTGTCAATGACTCCAAGTCTAAAATATTCTTTCTCAACAATCCCATGGCCATTCAAAGCCACATCACCATAATCTTGGGATTCCAGAAAAGCAGCTTCCCCTGAAAATACCTGGGCGTTCCCCTAACGGAAAAACCTCTAGCCTGCTCGAACTGGGAACCCCTTATTTCTAAGCTCAAGAAAAAGATCTCCAATTGGACCTTTCGCTCCCTCAATTTCACAGGTAGATTAGTCCTTGTCCGCTCTGTTCTTCAAGCCATGCCCCTGTACCAACTCTCTGCCATTGCTTCTCCCCAGTCCATTTCGACTCAGATCAGAGCCATACAAATAGATTTCCTCTGTAAAGGCAAAGCCAACAATGGAAAATGGTCCTTGGTGGCCTGGGAAAAAGTTTGCTCGCCCAAGAAAGAGGGTGGTCTTGGACTTCGAGATCCAGGCATCCTGGGCAATGCTTTGGGAGCCAAGACTTGGTGGCGCTGGCTCACTAATCCTTCCACCCCTTAGGCCATGCTTTGGAAAGCAAAATGTGCCCCCATGCACCCCTGGGACTCCCTTATCAGGCTCTCAGGTAATCTTAGAGGCTCTCCTATTTGGAATCAAGCGTGGGAAAATAGATCACTCATTCAAAATCACAGCTTGTGGGAGATATGTAATGGTGAGAATGCCCTATTCTGGGTGGATGCTTGGGAGAAATGTCCTAAAATGGACTCGGAGATTTACATGCCAGTCAAAAGGCAGCTGGAAACTCAAAATAAACACAAAGTCAAAAACTACTGGAAATTCTCGGAAATCTCCAAGTGGAGGGAATGGGTGGACATCAAAGACATTATCCCAATCCCTTTCCACTAGCCGATGAACATTCTTGCAAAGGAACTAAACAACAAGAAAATCCAAAAGGAAGAAGGACTGGACATTCTACAGTGGGGCTCCAATGCAGCAAGGAGATTCAATATCAAAGAAGCTTACAACATCTTGCAGAGTCCCACCCCAGATCTACATGATCGCAAGTGGCAGAGACTTTGGAGCAGGAAACATTGGCCGAAAATCACACTCTTTCTATGGTTAGTCATGCACAGGAAAATTCTAACATGGGATAATATTTTGAAGAAAGGCTTCATAGGACCCTCCAAGTGCACGATGTGTCACTCCAACTTGGAAATGACCAACCACATCCTCAACACTTGTCCTTTTGCTTCCAATATTTGGTCCTGGTTCCTTCATGTCTTCAAAGCCTCTGATCGCCTTCATGATTCCATTCTCTCCTCTCTAGAGAATTGGCGCCCTACCTTCTCTAACCAGCCCCTCATCAATTTAGCATGGAACCTCCTCCCAAGCATCATCTGTTGGGCCCTCTGGAAGGAAAGGAACTCCCGTATTTTCAAAAGCAAGGCCTCAAAGGAAGAACAGCTTCTCCATAGAATCAAATGCACTCTGCATGAATCTGCCTCCACCTCCAACCTCCCAAACCCTTCTCACCCTCCCTCAGAGGATGATCACAGAATCTTATCCCTTCTCAACCTCCCCTCGCTATCTTTCACCCCTTCCCCTGCAATCCCTAACCCCTCCCTTCCTTTGTCCATTTGGAAACCTCCCGATCATAATTTCACCAAGCTCAATTATGATGGAGAGTCCAAGAACAACCCAGGTATGGCCAGTTTCGGAGGTGTCTTTAGTAAGTATCAGGGCTCTACCCTTTGAATTTACTATGGCAATCTGGGGCACACCACTAATAATGTAGCGGAGCTCCACGCACTGGCTCACGGACTGGCAATTTCCAGGCACAACAACTACTGGCCCCTTCTAGTAGAGGGTGACTCGAACGTTGCTACCCAAGATTGCAAGAAGCTTCAACAAGGGCATAGCGTCGGTTAGGTTTCCGACTGCTGGTGCATCAATAAAATCCTTCATAAAATCAAAGTTAGTATAGTGGAGGCAAGATGGGTTTCTTTCACGGCAGTTAGGAGGGAGGAAAATAAGTTGGTGGATTACCTTTCCAACCAAGGGGTCGAGACCTCAAAAAGACTTGTTTCTCAGGCCTGGAACTCAATTGATTCTCCAACGGTAAAAATTGCTTGCACCCGCATTAACAAAAATTATCTTCAAAAGGCTTTGGTCTTGTCAGTACCACCTTCCCCTATCAATCATGCCAGACCTGGTACATAGTATTCCTTCTCATGATTGTTCGATTTGGTGGCTCGACCTTGGTTTGCTCACCCCGATACGTCTCCACACAAGGCAATTACTCCAGGCTGGCCTCTAACACCATTGCCCGCATGCGATACAGCTGTTCATACGTTCCAGCTTCTCCTTGGCCAGCCACCTTAAATCCCCCTCACTTAGCCTTCATCCCTCAATGCTTGCCACTGTTGGGCTCTCCTTTCTCCTCGCGTTGCAGTTACAGCTTCCTGCTCTTTCCACCACCCTCCACTTCTTTGCGCAGGCAGCCTTCCATGGCCCCCTGTCGCTGCCACCCTCCTCCCCAGCCTCGCCGCAGTCGCCATACTTACTAGGAGAATCCTTCCCGTCATCCGGTCACGAGGGCGAATACCTCTACTCATAACGTTTCTCGCATCTTTGCGGAGAACACTACGAAGCCGGTGAAGGAGCTTTTGTCTAGCTTGGAGGCAGAGGCCTTTGCCCGTCGCAGGTCCACCCCCTCGGAAACACTGGACAAATTCTTCCAATGGATTCCTGACCCTGCTCTCACAAGGAGCCGAGAAAATCTATACAGTCGTACCATTGATCTGCACTAGCACACCAAAACTTTGTTGGCCATTGCGATCCAGGAGCAAAGTAACATTAGCAAAAAGCTGGAAAGGAAAATGGATGCGTTGTCTGACAAATTTGAAGCTTATGTGAGGGTGGTTCACCACCTCCGCTTTGTAGACAGCTCCTCCCCTCACTGCGATTTTCTGAAATGCAGCTCGGTCAAGCAGCACCAGCAAAAGCCTAGAATCAAGGAAGAAGTTCAGGCAAAGGTTAACCTGCAAGAGGCTGGTCTGTCCCATCGCAATCTCCTTGACTTGGAGGAGGGAACCCCGAATCACCCAATAAGTGTGGAGGATTATCTCAATGACGAAGAGGACGTTCAGCCCCCCTCGAGTCCCTAACTTTCTCTGCTTCTCTTGTTTTCTTTTTGTTTTTTGTGTGTATGAGGCTCACTTAACTCTCGAGATCAAAATATCTTTTTTCCAGTTCCTTGAATGCTTCGGTCTATTGCAGTTATACTATTTTTTATTTTTTGTCTCCCTCACTCAGCGATTCTCCCTTGTATCCCCCTCCTTGAGTGTGGGCTTGACACAACAATCTGTTTGACTCTAGCCTTCAGCGTCTAATGCTGCTTCGTATACTGTGTTTTTATACTTAATATGAATAGAACTTCCCAATATATATATATATATATATATATACTTTAATTTAATTATATTAAAATTAAATTAAAACTAAGTGGCAAGAACCCTACCAATACAAACTTGGTTACATAAATTCAAATGAAAAGCAAAATTTAACAGCTATAGCATTTTCATCTCACAATTGAAAGGAAAAGGGAAATTGCAGACCTAATTGAATCATTTTTTTGACAGCTAAAGAGAAAAGGCAAATGACAGAACCAAGTCAATACTTTTTAAAAAGGGATGGTACACTTTTTAAAAAGAGAACGTACTTATGTACCTTATGAGAATCCTATCCAGATAGATGATAGATCCAAGCAACTGAATCATTCAAATTTTTCAATATTGCAAAAAAGAAAGAAAGTTGGAGTGGCGTGATCCTGGTGTTACATACCATCATCAAGCATACTGTCTAATTATCTTTTCTTGGATTTTGTTCATGCAAAGTAGGAGGAGTGGAATACATAAACATAAACATGTGGCCGTAGTCTTCCCAGGCAACGTTTTGGCCCAGAATCCGGCAAAGATTTTTTAAAAATTTGGCAAAGATTTTATCAGAATCATGTTTAAAGTTGGTTAACTTTAATATTTTGAGTGCCCTAAGGGTTTTTGGTAGTTTTGAATCCATTTCCACTATCAAAAATGGATTCCAAACACTCTAACTACCTGATTTTTTGAATTTTAGTTGCCCAGATTCCGGCAAAAAACCGTCGTCTAGGCTATTTCGTTGCCTGGGTAGACAACTCCTAAACATGTGAGTTATACCTTTAATCGACGATCCTTAAATAAGAAGGGTGGGGTAGGGTTTTGTCCTGCTTGCTTGCTGTGTTCAACTTCCTTACAAAATATTGGGTTAGCCATGGTCATGGAAGAAGATAAGCGAAACTTTGCTGAGACGTGGGCATAAAATGTCAAACTAATGTTGATGAACGAATCAACTTATAATGTTGCAAACGATGTGTCTCCGAGTTAAGACTGCCACTGCAATTAGTGTGGAGCTCCATTACTAAAATTGCACATATATACTTTCTTGTTATGTACTAATTGAGAAAAATTCATTACATAATTTTGTTAGAAAATGAATTTTTAAATTTGTCGGGACCAAACATCCACACTACCATAACGTCAAAACTTCATTGTACTCTTATTCATTAAATATGAAAATACATGAATTATTTCATATCTAAATATGAAAATACATGAATTATTTCATACCTATCTAGTCTCAAATTAATCGAGTAATAGTGTCATCATTAACCCATAAGATGGCTTAGGCTCATGACAAACATTATTTGGCCATCACATAAAAAGATACATACATGGTGAAGACACAGCCCAAGAGCATAATGATATTCGTGAGCAATGTATGTAAGAGTACGATGAGTAGGAGGTTTCAATTGATAGAGATTTCCAATGAGCAGCCATGAAAATGATACCCATTCTGGAGTAAAATTTTCAAATAGCATAACTATTGTTGATTATGATAATAGGTTTTACTACTTTCAGAATATTACAGAGTATGAAAAGTAAGTTGTAAAAACTAATTTTATTAAAGTTCAATCCATTTATATTATTTTAGATTTATTATAATTTTAATTCATTATAATAATTTTAAAAACTTTTATAATATAAAAAATTATAATTCATAATTTTGATTAAATTAATATTAAAAATTATAATTTTTGTTTAAAAACTAAGGTAAAAAATCACATTCCTCGATTTATTTTATTTTTAAAAAAATGTGAAAAAAATTATATAAGCTAAGAAAAAAATAATAATATAGAAAACCCTACTATATAACAAAATATAATTCAATTAAAAATTATGATTATATATATATATAGATCATATTAAATTAGAGTGTTCGAAGAAAATTATGCAAAATATTTATAGAAACAATGAAAGAAAATATATATATTTTTATTAAAAAAATATGCAAAATTTTATAAAAAAAATGTTAGTTAAACTTGACTCTATAAAAGAGTTAAGATTGTTAGGTTAAGAGTTGTGGTTTTGGATACCTGGTATTGAGTTGGTATTGAGTGCATGATATTACATGCTTTGAAGTTTTTAAAAGACTAGGAGATTCTCTACTTTGTTGGTTGGTTTGGCTACATCTAAGTCAAGGATAATAATAATTCTAGATCTATTCTTGACTAGTTTTTTTCCAATTAGGATTTTCCAACTTAAAGCATTGTTTATATGTGTGAGATTCTATCATTATTTCTATCCTATTGTTTCTAATCCTAACAAGTGATATCAAAGCACCTACTTCATATTGGAGCCAAGTTTTCACCGAATCTATTCATTCAATCTAGTTCTCACCAAGTGTATTCAATCAATCAAGTTATAACTGAGTTTGTTCGATCATCGAAGTTATAAGAGAGTCTAATCAAAGGAAGAACAACCCACATATTTTTTAAAGTCACAGTCATGATTGTGGCAACTGTGATTATGGTGGTGTTGGTGGCCATGATAATGGCGACGATGGAAAATCTCACTATGGTTGTGATTCTCACAGTGCTAGTTAAGGGAGATATGATCTGTGAACTACTGTGGATATTCCACTAGATGGTTTGTCACAACAAATCTGATAAAATTATACTTAAAAATATGAAATATATAATATGAAGGTTTATTTCTCTTTAGATTTTTGGATCAGTAAATTTTTGTTTATTACTAGGTGAAGCTCCCATTTAACCGATAACCTACTAATGGTTAGGTTTGACTCCCTAAACTTTTAACCATAGTTACAATATGGCCTATTTTAGATTCTTCTTCGTCATGATCACATATCTAGCCCTTTTTTCTTAAGTAATAGGGACTAATGTGGCATACTCTTGAGTTATGGTTGTGAAATTAGGAAGGTCAACTTCTGAGTGGCATAACTTTAACATAAATACTTATATTGAGGCGATTCATACACCGTTGGAAAGGCTTTGTGTGTAGAATATGAATAAGCCACGTGACACTAAAGCAAATAAGTTTTACCCCCCAAAAAAACTCCATTTGATGCCTCAAAATGCTCTCTGAAAGGTTTCAGACCCTAGTTTGCCAAATTGGATACTGCTTGTAAACATGGTATTGTGTGTTGATTCCTCCATTTTTTCCATTCTCAAAGCATTGATATGGATGAAAAATAATTTAATGATCCAATCTAGATCAAGATAGGTATGATGATGATGGTTTAGGGTTTATTTTTTCTACAAGTGGTCTTATGTTTTGGTTCTATGATAATCATGTTGGTGGTAGAGGTTTATACTAGTAACTGTCCTTGGTTTTGATGTTACAATATTTTGTAAAATATTCTAGTTTTTTATCTGGATATCTATGGCTCTTGATGAGATATATATAAATGGAAAATATTTTTTCAATTAAAAAAATGGTAGTTTGAATATGCAATAAATAGTTTTAATATGAATCCATTTTACTTCCTTGATGATGATGAAAATGGTAACCCATTTGCATTGCTAGGAATTCTCTCCACTAAAAAGGAAAAACTAGTGGTGGTAGCTACCAATAAGCAACAATCATTAGTGGAAGAAAGTGGAAAATTATCATAAAAACTCCTTCATCCAGTCTAGATTTTCAGCAAATCAAGGGCTTCTCTGAATGAGGGGGGAAGAGGACAAGTTGAGGGTTGACGCAACCATGGATTTTGCAACGAATAGTTGCAGGAGTTTGGACATAGCCATGGGAAAGTTATAATGTTGAATGGAAATTTAACCACAAGATCAATACCTATTTGTGTCCTTGTACTTGATTCTATGAAAACATGTGCTACTAGAAAATTAATGAAGACTTGTGTTTCTCCAGATCAAAAAAAATTGTGGAGGATGTAAATGTAGAAATTATACAATATGCATGTATATCTTGGATTCACCCGATATAACAATATGCTAAAGTTAAATACTGAATCGCTTCTACAAATATTTACAGAATTAAAAACACAATCACCAATCACATGAACATGAAGAAAGATCAATCACACACAACACAGATAATTTCCCAGGGAAAGCTTACAGCTAAAAACCCCACTATCTTCTATTTTATATTATATCATGGATCATGAAAAAATTACATACAAAACTCTTCTCACAAGAGCCCTTAGTACATCAGCTAATTTTCTCACACTGTCACACAAAAATTGGCAAATCCCTTAGCCAATTTACTGTCTCCAGACAACCTACCTTCACTGTGCAATCCCTGAATTGATTCTCTCTTGCCTACCTTGAGTGCGCAAGTATCATGGGAACATCTAATGTGTGTGTGCTTTCATGTGTGCAAGCGGATAATGTCACAACTGATAGTTTACTTCCCTTTCACCTAGAACTCAAGTAGGTCTCCATTGGATCTGACAGGCATGCAGCTAATAATAGTAAATCTTCAGTTGCATGTGAGATCTCTACATGTGAATTAATTAATATTTAATTCACTTAATCTCTCACTAGTGTATCTTGAGTTACAACTAGCACAACTGAGTTTAACTCACTTAACTGAGTTAAACTATTTACAACTTGCACAAACTCATGCACCACTGCACTTCCAACTCTGTTACAACTAGAATCACTCAGTTACAACTAGAGTCACTTTTCATGTCCCACCAACCAACTTCTTAACTCGAAATTTACTTAGCTAACTGATTTTCCACTTCAGTTAACTATTTTCAAGTTCTCATTGAGAATAGATTACAATTTAACATCCATCTAAATTAAGGGAGAATAAAAATAGACATGTTCTTGAAAATAGCCTGTGGGCCCCACCCTAGTGTAGGTGCTTAATTTTCACTAGGATCATGGGTGCCAAATTTTTTTTGTTGAATCTCAACACTCCCTCTAAACAAGAAAGGGATTATCCTTCACCCCAATCCTGTCTCTGTGGTAATCGAATTTTCTCCTGGTGAGTGCCTTCATCAGAATATCTACATCCTGATCTTCCGTGGGAATATACTGAAGAAACATAATTCTTCTATGCACACAATCTCTGAGATGATGGTACTAGATATCTATAAGTTTGGACCTATCATAAAACAAAGGATTAGTCGAGAGTTTAATGCAACTCTTATTATCACAATGAATCACTGTTGGATCCATCTAAGAACCAAACAAACCAACCAAGATCTTTCTCATCCAAATAACCTCACATGCAGCTTGAATTACTGACATGTATTCCACTTCCGTTGAACTGAGTGCCACGGATCTCTGCTTCCTGCTGTACCAAGAAACATTTGTAGATCCAATGCTAAATATCCCCACTAATGTGCTCTTTATGTCTGATGGAATTCCATCCCAATCCGCATCCTTGAAGCCATGCAAATTCACTCCATCTGTCTGTCTTTACCATAAAACATACTTTAATGTGACCCTTAGGTATTTCAGGACATGCTTCCCCCCCCTTCTAAAAGAGCTTGGTAGGCTTAACCATAGCTTGACTCAGCTGGTTGACCGCATAGAAAATTTTCGGTCTCATGTTCACTAGATACATTAGCGAACCCACTTACTGTCGATAGACAATAGCATCCACTACCTCTCCAGAAGTACTATACTCTTTCCTTTAGTTTCCTAGAAGAGGAGTATCCATGGGTTTGCAGCTCTCCATGTTAAACTTACCCAGTATCTCCTTTGCATAATTTCCTTGAGACATAAAAAGTTCACCATCTCACTACCATATTTCCAATCCAAGGAAATAATGAAGGAGGCCCATATCCTTCATTTTGAACTCCCTTGAAAGATCCTCCTTACATGAGTGTATCAGTTGCTCATCACCAGTCAATATTAAATAATCAACATAAATAAAAATGATTAAAATCTTACCCTCCACAACAATTTGGTACAATTTTTCATCTTCTTCACTTTTGGTGAAGCCTAGTCCGGTGAAATAGTTGTCTATCTGAGTGTATCAAGCATAGGGTGCTTGCTTCAGCCCATACAATTCTCTTCTGAGTCTACACACATGTGAATAGCTTTTGAAGATCTCTAAACCTTTAGGCTGCTCTATGTACACCTCTTCCTCAATGATCCCATTGAGAAACACAATTTTCACATCCATTTGATGAATGTGCTAGCCCATCTGCGCTAAGAGTGCCAGGATGGTCATAATTTATCCCCTCTATCTGTGAGAAGCCTTGATCCAGGTGGATATTGGTGGCCACCCGCCTACTCCACTTGGGCCCCCACCATTGTCTCTTTCATTTTTTCAGTTTCGGCATAACTTACTATTTTTAGCAGTTTTTCGGGTCCTGAACTTCCGGAGCCGTTTTGAGGCCCTAAACAACGTTTTTTGGGAATCACACCTCTAGTGAATATCATTCCGTTCCAAAATGATATTCATGGTGAAATTTTTAGTCCTCGAATAGAGCTTTCTAATGATGTATCATGTGCGTCAAACGAAGATAGTATGCCAAAGTTACATCCCTGGGAAGTTGAAACACCAATTTACCTAAACGGGGCCCATAGTTTTGGCGCTTCATCTCCTAGGGTTAGGTTTTTGGATGTTTAGGGTTCTCCATTGTTTCTAAATAATAAATAAGCCCTCGAGCCTCATTGTAACTCAGTTCAGAGGCCTGTAGCTACCACATCTCTTCTCAGAGATAGCTACCAGCACCCTAGCTAGTTTTATTTCCATTATGTTTGTAAGAAAATTTCAGTTCTTTGATATTAATGAAATGAAGTGTTATTTCCGCTGCATCTCTGTATTTATGGTTATATGTTTATTCTGTTGCGTTCCTGCATAAATCCGGATTAGTGGTATCAGAGCGGTCTGCTTTTTCTGGATCCTTCTTTGCATGTCCCCAACGAGGTCGGGGTATAAGGAGCTAGGGCTTGATCTGGTGGAACCTTTGCAAGATCAGCCTCGCAAACCTCAACGGACGCCCATGGGGGATGAAAAGAAAGATGAGGGAACATGAGATCCTATCAAAATATTGCTCAAGGAGGCCCTCGAAAAACAAAGGAACGTGATGATGGATAACTTTGCTCAGATCCTTCAACGGCTGCCCACCGACGGCGCATCTGCATCCAGCATCCACTCTGTAGGTGCGACTCCTTTTAAGGTACAAGTAAATTTTGACATTCCCATATTTGAGGGTGAAATAGATGCAGATGTCGTAGATATATGGTTGAATCTATTAGAAGGATATTTCTCTATTCATGACTTTTCAGACCGGGAGAAGATTATTTTTGCACTCCTCAAAGCTACCCCCCATGTTAAGGACTGGTGGGAAACCTACTGTGAGAACAAGGACCAGACAGAACCCTCTCTGTTCTCGGTCGTACCAACTTGGAATTCTTTCCGAGACGCCGTCAAGGAACAGTACTATCCTGTGGGGAGCTATGAGGACAAGTACATACAATGGACCACGCTGCGACAACAAAGGGATCGAGATGTGCATGAGCTGACGAATCTGTTCCATACCCTGCGCACAAAGTTGGGTATCAAAGATTCAGAGAAACATCTGGTGCTAAAGTATCGCAGCTGTCTGCACAAATACATTCAGGAGGAAATGGAGTTCCTTGAAATCTCCTCACTTGGTACGGCATACCGGTATGCTGCCAAGATTGAGCAGAAATTCAAGCAGAAGAAGCGAGACTTTGGATCTGCGAATCAAAAGAAAGGGAAAGGTGCTTCCAAACCGCAGAACAAAGGACCGAGCCAAGGCATGGCGGCTAAAGACAACTCATCGAAGCCACAAGAAAAGAACAGCACCGCAAAGCCAAAGAAGGACAGGGGAAAGTGGTGTGAGTTCCATAAGAGCTCCACTCACAACACAAGTGAGTGTCGGGCCAAGCAGTCGCTAGTGGCCGAGATGAGGGCTTCTGAGTCAGATGCATGCTCCGACTCCGAATCAGAACCTGAAAAAGGGAATGAAAAAGGGAAACAGATTATTGATGCGGAGCCCAACGCCACGGTTGCCACTACAAAGGTCCAGAAGGAGGAACCGGAAGATCCAGAGGAGGAGGAACGTCTCTTCCACTCCCAGATGTGGGTAAAGGGCTCCCCTGTACGGTTCATTGTCGACAATGGGAGCCAAAAGAACCTCATTTCAGCAGACGCCGTGAAGTGGTTGGGCTTGCCGACCACAGCTCACCCACATCCATACACCATCGGGTGGCTTCACCAGGGACGAGATCTCCGCGTCAGCCAGCAGTGCCGCCTTCCCTATAGCATCAAGCCCTTCACGGATGAGGTATTATGTGACGTTGCTCCTATTGATGTTTATGATGTATTATTAGGACAACCATACTTGTGGAAGCGTCATGCTGTGTATGAGTCTCGACCTCGTGCTGTTATTGTTACTTTGGGAAATAAGTTGTACAGGATACCAGAGGTACCACCTCCTGTGGCTATCTCTTTGGTTACTGCAAAACAATGCAGTAAGCTCATTTCCCAAACCAAGAAATTCATTTTCCTGATGATCTGCCCCCAGGGAAAGAAGAAGACTGTGGCCACAACCTCCAGACAGGGCTCCTCTGCACGACAACAAAAAATGGATAAGGTTGTGGAGGAGTACGGGGACATCTTCACCTCACCCACAGGGGTTCCTTTGCATTGTTAGGTCAAGCACCCAATTGATATGACCCCAGGTGCGCCGCTACCCAATGGACCAATCTATCGGTGCTCTATTCTGGAGAATGATGAAATCAAGAGGTAGATTCAGGAGCTGTTGCAGAAAGGTCACATCAGACCAAGTTCATCGCCCTGTGGGAGCCCGATCGTGTTGGTACAGAAGAAGGATGGGACGTGGAGACTCTGTATTGACTATCGGGCGCTGAACAAGATCACTGTCCGGAATAGGTACCCAATCCCACGGATTGATGACCTTCTCGACCAACTCAAAGGTGCAAAATATTTCAGCAAGATCGACCTGAAGTCTGGGTATCACCAGGTACCAATTGAACCCTCCGATGTGTGGAAGACTGCCTTCAAAGCCAAGGAAGGCCTTTTCGAATGGCTGGTCATGCCTTTCGGGTTGACGAATGCTCCCGCCACCTTCATGAGGATGATGGATGATATCTTGCGGCCATTCACCAACTCATTTGTAGTGGTGTACTTGGATGACATTCTGATCTTCAGCCAGACTTGGGAAGAGCACCTTCACCACATCCGACAAGTCCTCCAAACACTGCGGCAACACAAGTTGTGTGCCAATTTGGAGAAGTGCACTTTTGGTATGACCCAGGTTCAATATCTGGGATACATTATTGATGAAAGGGGGGTGCATGTGGATCCAGCCAAGATCCAAGTCATTCGGGATTGGCCAGCCCCGACTACTATAACAGAGCTTCGCAGCTTTCTGGGTCTTGCTAATTTCTACCGTAGATTCATGTTGGGATTCTCTCATATCACTTGGCCCTTGAGTCAAGTCACCAAGGAGGAGCGAGAGAAAAATTCTTTTGGTCGGAACCTCAACAGAAGGCGTTCAAAGAATTGAAAAATCGCCTCTGTTCTGCCCCAGTGCTCACCTTACCAGACTTGCAGCAGCCGTTTGAGATCGAGACAGATGCCTCTGACTATGCTATTGGGGCAATTCTTACTCAACAGGGACATCCAGTGGCATATCACAGTGAGACATTGTCTGAGACAGTTCGCAAGTATCCCACCTATGACAAAGAAATGTATTCCATTGTGCAAGCCTGTCAACAATGGAAGCATTACATTTTGGGGAAGGAAACAATCATCCACATAGACCACTGGCCCCTGCAGTTCATACAGACACAAGGGAAGTTGGAAAATGATCGCCATTAGAAGTGGTCCACATATCTGCAACAGTTTCAATTGAACATCAAGTAAAAGAAGGGTAGCACCTATAATGTTGCAGACTACCTCAGCCGACCACTGATCGTGGCGCTCACCACCGTGCTCAACTCTTATGGGCATGAGACTTTTGATTGGCCGCTTCTCTATGAGAGTGACCCAAAATTCGGCCACACTTACAAGGCACTCTTGGGGGGTGCGCAAGTTCCAAATTTTCACCTCCAAGATGCACTTTTATGTCACCTGGGACACCTTTGTATTCCTTCAAGCGAGCGTGCCAAGATGATATGGGAAGCACACTACAGTCGAGTCGCTGGGCATTTCAGGGTCGAGAAAATAGTAGCAATACTACATAATTATTTCTATTGGCTGAACCTTCGAAAGGATGTCAAGAAGCACATCAGATCCTGCACTGCTTATGCCATTGCCAAACCGACCATCAGGAAGCAAGGCCTATATACTCCACTACCTACCCCTAGTCGACCTTGGGAATCCATCTCCATGCATTACATGTCGAGCCTACCTTCTACTAAGAATGGAAATGACTGTGTTTTCGTGGTCGTTGACAGATTCTCGAAGATGGACATTATGGCGGCCTGTAAGAAGAATATCACAGCAGAAGCCACTACTAAACTCTTCTTTGAACGAGTGTGGGTGCACTTTGGGATCCCACAGTCTATCATATTAGATCGAGATAGCAGGTTCCTCAGCACATTTTGGTCCAGCCTCTGGTCAATGTTGGACACAAAGCTCACCAAGTCCACAACTTTCCATCCCCAAACAAATGGCCAGACAGAGGTCGTCAACAGAATGATTGTACACATTCTGCGCATGTACAATTCAAAGCATCCACGCACATGGGATGAGAGCCTCCCCTATGTACAACATAGTTATAATCGGGCTCTCCACAGTTCAATCGGCCATAGCCCCTTTCAGGTGGGCTTGGGATTCCAGCCACTATGTCCCATCGACGTAGCCATACCATTTGCAGCTGCTTAGGCCAATTCAGCTCATGTCCAGTCTGAAGTTGACAAAGCAAGTAGCTTCATCGAGCGCATTCAACACATCCGCCAACAGGTTCATGATATATTGGACAGAGCCAATGCCAAGTACAAGCAACGCCATGATCAACACCGGGTGCCACACAACTTCCAGGTGGGCGACAAAGTATGGCTACATTTACAGAAGGAGCGCCTCACTGGACCCCACCGCAAGCTTCGCCCGCTCCGATACGGGCCGTACACCATCACCAAGGCTGTAGGGAACAATGCATTCGAGCTCAGTATTCCACCATTCCTTGGTCTGCACCCAGTCTTCAATGTGGATCGCCTTCGTCCTTACTTCCCACCTCGGACATTGCAGAACAACTCACACCAACTGAGTTAAATCCAGACTGCATGGAACAGGCCACCACAGATTGCATCATGGACATGCAAATCAAGAACACTCGCCAGCAGCAGATCCAACTATATCGGGTTGTCAAAGCTGGCCAACTCCGGCACCAAGGAAAGTGGTTCACCAGGGACCAAGTTCAGCAGAAATTTCCTCATCTCATGGAGGAACTTAACGCAATGGGGACCATTGCTTCCTAAGGGGGGAGGAATGATCCAGGTGGATATTGGTGGCCACCCACCTATTCCACTTGGGCCCCCACCATTGTCTCTTTCAGTTTTTCAGTTTTTGCATAACTTACTATTTTTAGCAGTTTTTCGGGTCCTGAACTTCCGGAGCCGTTTTGAGGCCCTAAACGACGTTTTTTGGGTATGAAATTTGTTGCGATTTTGATCATCAAAATCGTCACAAAAGTTGTAGTCCTCGGATAAAGCTTTCTAATGATGTATCATGTGCGTCAAACGGAGATAGTATGCCAAAGTTACGTCCCTGGGAAGTTGAAACACCAATTTACCCAAACGGGGCCCATAGTTTTGGCGCTTCATCTCCTAGGGTTAGGTTTTTGGATGTTTATGGTTCTCCATTGTTTATCAATAATAAATAGGCCCTTGAGCCTCATTGTAACTTAGTTCAGAGGCCTGTAGCCACCACATCTCTTCTCAAAGATAGCTACCAGCGCCCTAACTAGTTTTATTTCCATTCTGTCTGTAAGCAAATGTCAGTTCTTTGATATTAATGAAATGAAGTGTTATTTCTGCTGCATCTCTGTATTTATGGTTATATGTTTATTATGTTGTGTTACTGCATAAATCCGGATCAAGCCTTGGGCCAAAAGTCTGGCCTTGCATTTCTCCACACTCCCATTAGCAGCTTGCTTTACCTTGTAGATCCATCTCAAACCTACCACTGATTTATCAGTCGATCTTGGGAAAATTTCCCATGCACTGTTTTTGAAAATAGAGTCATACTCCTCCACTAGGTTGTTGCACTACTTCCTGAAAGGAAGATGGTTCAGTCACAATACATTTTCTCATAAGAGTCATGTATCTATTAAATCAATCAGGAGACTGTATTTGTCTGTGCTGTGAAGTAGGAGCTCCTACATTCTGTGCAACATCAAGTCTCAGCCTATCAGCTTTCGTGGTGTGCCTTCTACCATTTATGATGGATGGATCTGCATGAGTGGCTTCCTCCACTCCATGAACCTCCTCATGTGGTTGATCCACATCTTGAGACTCATCTTTGGGAACCAGTAGTTCCTCCTCTGCATGCAAGTTCAACTCCCTCTCAAGCGACAATCTCATGGCTTTCCCTTCATCAAATTTTATATCCCGTCGCACAACAATCATTCTATTGTTTGGAAAATACACATGATAATTATGGGGTGTTTCTGTGTACCCCAAAAAATTCCCAACTTCAGCAGTCGGCTCCATCTTCTTCCTAGCGCCCTTGGTCACATGCACATAAATAGATGAGCCAAACATCTTAAAGTGTGAAACATCTTGTTTCTTACCAGTGAAAGCTTCTTCAGGTTTAGTCATGCCAAGTAAACTATGAGGACAACGGTTTTGTATGTAAACCACAGTATTTCATGCTTCCACCCATAAATGCATTGGTAGGCCCTGATCATGAAACATCACTCAAGTTTCACCCACGATCGTTATGTTCTTCCTCTCTGCGACCCCATTTTGATGTGGGTTATAAGGTGCTATGAGTTCTCTTTGAATTCCTTCTTTGCTGTAGAATTTCTTGAATTCGTTATAGATATATTCTCCACCATTATCGCTCCTAAGAGCCTTCACTTTATTCCCCGAATCTTTCTTCACCAATGCCTTAAACTCACACTTGGAGAATGTTTTATCTTTATCCTGCATGAATAAGATCCAACATTTATAAGAAACTTCATCAACAAATATTACATATTACTTATGTTTTGTTGTTGAAGCAACCGAGAATGGTCCACACACATCTGTGTGAACTCTCTCAAGGATCCCTGAAGCACGATTCTCCTTCTCATGAAAGGTGGACTTTACATACTTCCCCATGGTGCAACCCTTGCACTAATTTAACTAAGCAAGTGTTCCCATTGGAATTCCAATAGATATTCATTATGTTCTAACTCCTAGAGATAGTCTTGAGTTGTTATAGACTAGTGCCTAGGACATCTTAAAGACAAGAGGATTCAAAAGGTATTTTAGCATGCTGATAGGAAGGAACATCTTGTTATAGAATGAGGGTTAAAGTTTTTTTTGGTATTGGTCGAAGATATCAGAGACAGAATATGGACAAGAACTACATATAGCTATAGAGATTAAGAGTCTCTAAGCATGAATTCGAGGCAGTCATGAAAGTGAAATGTTGTGAGATGGGCCGAATGTCAAATCAGTGAAGAGTTTACAATGATAAATGGGTATGAGATACAATGCAAAAAAATGAAGAAAGTATTAGAGTAAGGTAGGCTTATACAAACATAAGAATCCACCCCCCACTAAAATTATAAGAACAATGACCTGTGAGTAGAATTTGAAACAGAAATCACGCCTCGAGCCATATTTAAAATGTTACAAAATAGAAGACATGAGTATCATTTTAGGATAAATTCACATCAATCAATTTGAACATTCACATTCTGAAAGCTACGATAATAAGGGAATGATGAGAACACATTGAACATTAACTTTAAACACTGTTAAGAAAATACATACTGTTTAATTATCTCAGTAGGAATCCATCACAACAATAGATTAGCTTCATTTCCTTTCCATAAAGGGATCTACAGATACACACTATGAGAGGATCTCGAATTTTTACAAAAAGAGAAAATTGATAGTTAAAAACATCTTCTCTGGAAAATATAGAACACTTTCTCGGTTTTTGATTCCATATTTTATAGCCTTACGGATGAGCTCTGAGAGAAGATATTTTCCAAAACAAAATATTCCTCTGAAGATATTTTTTGTTCGAAGTCTCAATCAAAAACCAAAAATGATCATGAGGAAAAACAACCTCTCATCACCTACAGCACGGCCTAATGAAGGTTCTAACTAAAAACATAATAGTAAACGGAAAATAAAGAGTGCATAGGCTTAAATAAATATTTCATCCGGTTTTACAATCCAAGAGAAATAAGATTAAATAGGCCACGTGGGCCAAAACATAAGTTTCACTGTTTGTGGCGAAGAGGGGTGCCTGCTAGCTATTGACGTGGATGAGATGATGACGAGGATGAACCTGTTCTATGACCAGAAGGAGGTAGCAACTACTGAGAAGGTGTCGATACAGGAATACTGGCATATTCACTGCATTTTTGCCATGCACTCTCTCCTAGGGATGGCATGGTGGAAAATGTTTCAACCAGGGCCTGCATATTTGTGAGCTCTGTGTCATATAATCGGATGGCTAAGAACTACTTGACCTGACAGAGGAGGAAGAATTCATTTTTAAGAGCGGCTATTATTGTATCTGCCTTCAGATCGGCACTATTTTCCAGGGGTAAATTGATATTGTTCATTATGTCTATCATATTCTATTCATAAGCCGCCAGCTCTAGAAATGCGGACATTTCTGGGTGCCAGCATGATGGGAGGCCTACCTCCATTAAGTTATTCCACTCTCGATCGAACTGTTTGACTCTGCTTCAAACTAGTTTTAAACAACCCAGCGCATTCGCGTGAGCAGTCTATTTCTCGATCACTCTTCTAACCTCCATTACCTTTCTGAAATGGTCAATGATTCCTTGAGCGAGAAAATCCTTAGGGTCTAGTTCATTCAGGTAACTGATGTACCTCTTATCCATTGAGACCTTTGCTTCTCCCTCTACGCAGCCTTCTTGCAACTGTACTCCAAATAAACAGACCGCAATTTTCTTATCGTCCATCAAAGTGAGGTAGTTTCAATGTTGCTGGACCTCTGATATTATATCAATCCAAATTAGACGTCTGGCTTCTAGGAGTGTCATTTTACCCTTCATCCTAGTATTCAAGTCTTTGATGGACTTGTCCTGTGCCTGTTTTCCTCTTTGTATCTTCTCAGCCTCATACTGCAAGGATGTTACCACCTTTTGATTTGTTGCCAGTGTAGCTTCCATATCCTTTAGTCTTTGGCATGTTGTATGTGCTTCACTTTCTAAAACCTTTAAGTCAGATAGGGCCTTAGTCAGTTGTTCTACAGTGGTTCCGGGCTTGTCGGATGTCGGGGCTATGCATACATGTTGGTCCCATTTTGCTTGTAATTCAGACAATATCTATTTTAGACTTACAATTTATGCAAACTTTTGAGTATTCTCTTCCTGCTCCTTATCCAATGAATCAACGAGAGCCAATTTATCCCTTTCCACTTGGATTAATTCGTACGTTTGCACATGCTCCCCACTTGGTATATTTAGTTTCTTCTTCAGCTCAGAGTTATCCACTTCCAGATCGGTGATGAGCTTCTGCTAAACTGCATCCTTGTCAACCCCTTTGTCCCTTATTTCTTTCTTAAGAGTTTCTAGCTTGTTATTGATCGCTCTGGCACTTTCTCTCTCCCTCTTTTGGTTTTCTAATACCAAGTCATGCTTCTCCTCAAGTTTCCTTAAAGAAATTGCATTTTTTACTACCTCGTCTCGCAACATGTCTCCGATGCATTGGTGTAATCCAAGCTTATCCGTTAGTG
Source organism: Pinus albicaulis (assembly GCA_034641835.2). Taxonomy (NCBI): domain Eukaryota; kingdom Viridiplantae; phylum Streptophyta; class Pinopsida; order Pinales; family Pinaceae; genus Pinus; species Pinus albicaulis. The sequence continues at coordinate 31,149,086 of CM076575.1, forward strand.
GGATTTTGGCCAAGTTCAAGGTGATCTCTAGGGCTTGGTAATGACTTCCATCAGCTGAGGGCTACAACAATGCCTGTTGAATAGAAAATATGAGCTATTCCTTTTCCATGTCTTACGCAGTGGTAAGTCAAGTATAATATTTGTTTACAAACCCGGCTAGTTCAGCCTTTAGCTTCTCTCATGTGGTCATGTTCCTGGTGTTTATCCCCTCCCTTACTTCTGCTCGGTCAACTGAAATTGCCTGCAAAAGCCCAGAAGGGCCCGACGAGGAGGCATCGTCGAAAGTAATCAGGAAGCCTACCTTGTTCTTATCACGGACTCCAAAATGAGGAAAATCTTCCCGAGATGGTCCCTCCCATACATCCTCTAGCCCTTCAGTTCTATGTTTCTTATGGGGATGTGCTCCTTCGTCAATGTTCATGCCTTCTTGAATTCCTCAAACATCTAAGTCATCTTCTTGCCTCTTTTTCTCTGTTTCTTTGGTCGCATTGTCACCCTTCCCTTCTGCAGCTGAAGACTTGGCCTCCATCTGTACATCCAAAGGCTATGTATCAAGGTTATCTCTCCACTCAGTAAAGGGCCTAGTCTCATGTACATAAGAAGTTGACTTTATTTTCCTCTTCCTATTGCAAAGGACTCCTTTCAGGTCATAGGGCCAGATTTTTCCCTGTAGAATGTCCATCCCTTACAGTAATGTTTCCACAATGGAGAGGGCATGCCTCGAATTTATGGTGAAGGGGCCAACAGAAGTTGGGAGCTTGAGAATATATCCTTTCTTGGCAGGCACGAAGTGGATCTGGTCAACCCTCAAGGTTTGTCGAATAAATTCGAGGGCAAACATTTTCATGGCTAGAAACAATAGCAAGCGGAAGGGAGGTACTTCCGCTCCATAGACCCTGATCTCAGTGTAATCATCATATAGGTACCAGTCCCCTATGCTATCTTCCTCGTCGAATTGCATCCAGTCCTTCTGCTCAGGAAATATTCTAGGCAGAGGACTATCATTTATTATGGCATAGGCTATGGACATGAACTCATTTAAAAACCTTGTATACCCCTTCCCCCCAGGCCATTGAAGAACTGAAACGTTCCACTCAAAGACGGTTTTGGCTAGGCATTTGTCCTCGAAATTTTCTCTAGGCCTAGGCTCTCAAACTTGTCAGCATTCTCAAATAAGAATAGATAAAACACTAAAGAAAAAAACTTGAAAGACCCAGTAGAAGGGAATTCTTGAAACTGATTTTGAATAGCCGAAGCTAGGAAAACAAGGATATTCAAAAGCGTACCCTTTTACGTCATGAGCCATAGAAGAGATATACATTATTTTGACACTGGCTCAACCTCTTTAAGACCTAACAACCCTAAAATAATATCTAGAACCGGTTTCACATTGTCCCTGAAAGTGGACAAGGGAACAACATCCGAAGGTGGGAGAGCTGTTAGGCAGGAATCTGAGAGGAGGCTGAGAAAGTCGCTTTGTTGCTCCCAGGGTAACTTTGAGAATTGATAGGAAAGGGAAAACTCATAGAACTCGACATAATTTTTACTGTGAGGAAAAATAAGGCCTTTCTTTATGAGTTTGGGTGATATGAGAAAAATATTATTGCCCTAAGTAGACAGGAACATGTCCCTGCGCTCGTCATAAGCTTCACTGAGCCAACTAATGAATTCGGGAACTGGATATGTGGTTGGAGCGACTTCGTATTAAATACCCAACTCAATGACTCTGAAATAGTATTTACCCTCTAAATGAAATTCAAATAGCTCAGGTCTAACACGGGCTACGCTGAAAGGGTTGAATGGGTCATGAACTCGCGCATGGGTGTCGATAAGGGGTTCAAGTCTAGGGACAACCCTGACCTCGCTGGCTTGTGGGGTTTCAGGCTCAGAATTTCTGGACTTCGTTTTCCCCATGACCATTTGAAAAGAAAAACAGAAGGAAAACGGTAAGACAGAGGAACGAATAAATACCTACGAACAGTGAGGAAGCCCGAGGGCAAAGCGACGCGGGGTTGAAAATCACTTGGTACTAGAGTTCAACCTTCGCTGCATGACAAACCCTTGAAAAACACATATTTTACTTGGTCTGGGAGTAAAACAAGGTTAAATCAGACCGAGTTTTGTGGAATATGAGGCGAGGGTGATAACTATAGGGCTAACGTCATAAGGACATCGATAGTGGGGCATGTGGCAATAGGTTTTTAGCTATCAGAAGCCAGGTAGGTGAAAGCCACGCGCCGAGTTAAGGTAGGTACTAGTTTTGTACTGCCTTCTCTAGGCTTACCTTACCTTTAATTACATGCACCAGATGTCCTTCTTGATGGGCTCGCTTAAGGTTTTGGCGGGGTTCATAAAGGCCTCATGTTTTACTCTACCACCCCACGGAACATTTGCGATTGGTCCACCACCAAGTGACGTCACCTTCTTTAGGGGGTAAGCTTCCTGTCCTTCTGCCTTTTTTTATGCCCCCATAATACCCCGCCCATGATCCATTCCTTTGTGTCTCCACCATATGGAATGCGACTTTCATATTAGGCTATGTTTCACATCAAGTCTCCCATCTACGCTTGTGCCTTAAGAAAATTTCCTGTCAAAATCTCTTTCAACTTACTCACCCTGCCATCCTCATAAATCTCCTCACTTTTATCTTGGCTACTCTTTTTCTTGGTGTATGAGGTGGCTAAACAACATTGGCTCCACCTGGTGATGGCACGCTCGTCCTCGAGGGTGTCGAGAACTTCGCAGACCCTCCACGTGATATTCATCAAAAGCCAGAGCCCCTTCAAAAATTTCACGCGCCCCTATGATGAAACAAACAACAACAGTAAATGTAAAATGAAAAGTATATACAATATATATAGCAGACCTCTGAGACCTTTGTTAGTATTGAAGGTATGGTTTCAAGAACTGCCCGTTTACGGGTGCTTCGATAAAGTCACCTTCCAGATTTTCCAATACAAAGGTATTGTTTCCCTTTACTTCGATAATTTTGAATGGCCCAAACCACAAGGGGTCAAACTTTCCATGTTTACCTCTATTTTCCCTCCTGATATCCCATCTCAGCACCAGGTCCCCTGCTTTCATTTTTTTATCTTTCGCGTGCTGATCAAACAAGCCTTTCATCTTCTCCTGATATTTTGATAACCTGCTATTCACTTGGTTTCGAGACTCCTCCAACTCGACTAGCTGGTTCATTCTCTTGATGAGGTCATTCAGATCTTCTTGGCTGTCTTGGAGAAAATTGATGATAGGTAAGGCAAGTTGAATTGGAAAAACTATTGCTCGGCCATAAACCAATTCATAGGGGGACTTACCTGTGGATATTTTACTGGTAATTCGGTTCGCCTAGAGTGCGAATTTTAGTTGGGAGTACCAATTCTTTTGATTTTCGCTTATAGCCTTCTTCAATGCCCTTACCAAAGTTTTATTGGAAGACTCGGCCAGCCCGTTCCCCTAGGGATAATAGGTTGTAGAGTGCCCCAAGATGATATTATACTGCTGGCAGAAATTGGTGAACTTGGTGGATTTGAAAGCTTGAGCATTTTCCATCACGATCTTGACTAGGCAGCCAAACCTGGAAATGATATTCTCCTCCATGAACTTGATTACGACCGCATAAGTATCATTTCTCGCAGGTATCACCTCTACCCATTTAGTGAAGTAGTCAGTGGCAGTGGAAGTATCTGACTAAATAAGGCGATGGGTTTCTCATACCCATCTACATTTTTCTGCAATAACAATGCAGCTATTGTGTGTGGAGACCCAAATGAGAATATCATGAACGACTTACCGTAGTCCGGACCTACCAATACAGGGGCTTCTGCGAAAGCACTTTTGATTCTATTGAAGACCTCTCTTGACTCTATCATCCATTTTACTTCATTGTTTTTTCTGAGCATCTCATTGATGTGTCGAACTATTTCAGCATAGTTCGGAATAAATATCCTTAAAAAATTTATGCGTCCCAGGAACACTTGGACTTCCTTCTTATTTCGAGGTAGTGATATGCCATTATTACCTCTACTCTTTTGGGGTTAATTTTCACCCCTTCTTTTTTTACAATATGTCCCAGTAATTTTCCTTCCTCTAGAGCAAACATGGAATTTTGAGGATGAAGTGATAAACCATACCTGCGGCACTTGTCAAAGTCTCTTTCAACTTACTCACCCTACCATCCTTGTAAATCTCCTCGGTTTTATCTTGGTTGCTCTTTTTCTTGGTGTATGAGGTGGCTAAACAATGTTGGCTCCACCTAGGGATAGTATGCTTGTCCTTGAGGGTGTCGAGAACTTCGCAGACCCTCCGTGTGATATTCATCAAAAGCCAGAGCTCCTTCAAAAATTTCATGCACTCTTATGATGAAACAAACAACAACAAAAAATTTAAAATGGAAAGTATATACAATATATACAACATGCCTCTAAGACCTTTTCTAGTATTAAATGTATGGTTTCAAGAACTGCCCATTTACGAGTGCTTCGATCAAGTCACCTTCCATATTTTCCAATACAAAGGTATTGTTTCCCTTTACTTCAGCAATTTTGAATGGCCCGAACCACAAGGGGTCAAACTTTCCATGTTTACCTTTATCTGCCCTCCTGATATCCCATCTCAGCACCAGGTCCCCTGCTTGCATTTCTTTATCTTTCACGTGCTAATAAAACAAGCCTTTCATCTTCTCCTGATATTCTGATAACCTGCTATTCACTTGGTTCTGAGTCTCCTCCAACTCGACTAGCTGGTTCATTCTCCTGATGAGGTCATTCGGTTATTCTTAGTTATCTTGGAGAAACCCTGGCGATAGGTGAGGCAAGCTGAATTGGAAAAACTGTTGCTCGGCCATAAACCAGTTCATAGGGGGACTTACCTGTGGATATTTTACTGGTAATTCAGTTTTCCCAGAGTGCGAATTTTAGCTGGGAATCCCAGTTCTTCTGATTTTTTCTTATAGCCTTCTACAATGCCCTTACCAAAGTTTTATTGGAAGACTCGGCCAGCCCATTCCCCTGGGGATAATAGGCTGTAGAGTGCCCATATATTATATTGCTGGCAGAAATTGGTGAACTTGGTGGATTTGAAAGCTTGAGCGTTGTTTTTCATGATCTTGACTGGGCAGCCAAACCTGGAAATGATATTCTCCTCCATGAAATTGATTACGACCACATCAGTAGCATTTCTTGTGGGTATTACCTCTACCCATTTAGTGAAGTAGTCAGTGGTGGTGAGAATCCACTTGTGCTGAACACTTGATGCTGGGTGAATCTCTCTAATAAAGTCAATGCCCCACTGCTGAAAAGATTCTTTGATATGTACTGGTATCATTGGCAAGGGAGAAAATTTCTGTTTTTCTGCAAACCTCTGACATTTTTCACATGCCCAAACCCGAGTATGCACATCTCCAAACAACTGAGGCCAAAAGAAACCAACCTTCAGTATCTTATGAGCCGTGGACCGCCAGCTGTAATGACCCCCACAAATTCCTTCATGAAATTTGGCCATGACTTCCTCCACCTCTGACTCTATAGGACATAAGAGAAGGATTCCTGAAGGGTCCTTCCAATATAGTCAGTCATTTTCTATAATGTATTTCTGAGATTTCAACCTCAAAGTTCGATATTTTGTCTTATCGAAGTTTAAAGGGCACCTGAGAGTTAAAAGATATTCTACAATATCTTTGTACCAAGTACTAAGCAGGTACTTCATGTGTGTTTTTTGTACCGTGGTCTCTATTCCAGGTTGTTCCTCTGCACCTTTGGGCACCTCTCCTCCTTCCATAGATATATTTATGCCCAATTCTTGGCAATTTGACTCAGACAAGATTCTTGCCGGCCCCTGTCCTTTGATGAGCTTTGTGGGGCGAATGTCCAGTTCATATTCTTGAATCTTGGTGATCCATTTACCTCTCTTACCTTCACTGTCTCCCTAAATCAGGATATATTCCACCACAGCTATGGGGAAGAAAGCGGTTATAGCTAATTGTAGCACATACATTCGAAAAGCTTTCAGGGAATTAACTAGGGTGTACGCCTACTTCTTCGAAATATTATATTTAAACTCTGCGTCTCAAAGTACCTGACTAAAGAAGGCGATGGGCTGCTCATGCCCGTCTACGTTTTTCTGCAATAACAATGCAACTATTGCGTGTGGAGACACAAATGAGAATATCATGAATGACTTACCGTAGTCAAGACCTGCTAATATAGGGGCTTCTGTGAAAGCACTTTTGATTCTATTGAAGGCCTCTCTTGACTCTGTCGTCAATTTTCCTTCATTGTTTTTTTTTAGCATCTCAATGATGTGTTGAACTATTTCAGCATAGTTCGGAATAAATATCCTTAAAAAAATTATGTGTCCCAGGAACATCTGGACTTCCTTCTTATTTCGAGGTAGTGATATTCCATTATTACCTCTACTCTTTTGGGGTTAATTTTCACCCCTTCTTTTGTTACAATTTGTCCCATTCATTTTCCTTCCTCTAAAGCAAACATGGACTTTTGAGGATAAAGTGATAAACCATACCTGCAACACTTGTCAAAGTCTCTTTAAACTTACTCACCCTACCATCCTCGTAAATCTCCTCAGTTTTATCTCAGCTGCTCTTTTTATTGGTGTATTAAGCAGCTAAACAACATCGGCTCCACCTGGGGATGACACGCTTTTCCTCGAGGGTGTCGAGAACTTCGCAGAACCTACGCGTGATATTCATCATAAGCTAGAGCCTCTTCAAAAATTTCATGCACTCCTATGATGAAACAAACAGAAACAGTTAATATAAAATGGAAAGTATATACAATATATACAACAGGCCTCTGAGACCTTTGTTAGTATTGAAAGTATGGTTTCAAGAACTTCCCTTTTACGGGCGCTTCGATCAAGTCACCTTCCAGATTTTCCAATACAAAGGTGTTGTTTCCTTTTACTTCGACAATTTTGAATGGCCCGAACAACAAGGGGTCTGTTAGCCCCTTATGAATTCCTTGACAAAGCAAGCAAGGGGCTAGAATGTTTTATGAGCCTTCAAGGAATGCATTTCCCTTGAAAACACATCATCCTTGAAGCCTTTTTATGTTTCCTTTCCTATGACTGTTTCCCTCTGTTGTTCTGTTGTTCATGAGCCTTGTTGAATGACTAAATTTTGCTCAAAAAAGCCTTATTTCACCCCCTGTATCTCTGCAGATTCCCCCCCCCCTATTTCGAGAAATAACACCTTAGAGGTTTGTTGGGTCAAAACCTCCATAGATCAGGGCATGCTATTCAAGAAGGACTCACACAACCACACTTGTATGCTAAAAACTAGAGAACATCGATAGTAGAAATCACCTGTAATCCTATGTTTGATGTAGATCTCGCGGGGTCCAAACCCCCAGCAACCCTTCTTCCTCCTTAACCTGAAAACCAAGAAGAAACGTGCACGGAAATCTAGTTGTACATCATATATTTACCCTAAATGTCAGTGAAAACCATGTGAAACATCATGTAAACAATAATAAATGCTTAAATAATAATCTTTTCACATATACAAGTAGATGTTAACACGTGACTTTAGGAACAAGATGGTTCTTCTTTATTACGAACAGCATGTACAGTAATAAAATGTGGAGATATCACCTGAATCCTTCCACGATCTTCGAACAGACCATCATCTAGATCCATCCCGCCCTTGCCTCGCTAAGATACTTTCAAGACTTGTGCACTCGAGATGGCATATGAACTGATGAACATCTGCAGGAAACAAGGGTTTCCTGTAAAAATCTAGGAAAGTGCAAGAGGCACAGGAAATCAAACTTGAATTGGGATTCCAACAGAGTATAATGTCTATAAATTTCTCTACCCCTTAGGCCATACACATGAGGGGCTTTTATACTCCCTCAAAGTAGTTCCCGTCAGTTGGAAACAGTTGGCCACGTGCAGGGGTGGTTGAACTACTGGAGTAACCATCAACCCAGCCCGAAAATAGGGAATTTTTATATATTTTTTAATGATTTTAATGGCATACGCGGAAAATTACATGTGGACACGCGTATACATGTGGAAAAGTCTGGGCATACCCGCGTATGGGATTTTTAACACTGTTTTTTATGAATTTTGTTCAAGTCTGTGGGAATGGGTGCCCAAGGCCATGGAGACAATCATGAATCACATGAGGATGAAAAATGATGCTATAACAGATGCCCCCTAATATATGAGGTCAGAAGGGGTACATGATGGCCGAAATGTATTTTGCACATAGAAAGAACTTCGCAAGGACAAGAGAGGACTTCACCAGATTTCAACCTGCCAAAAACCAATGAAAGAAAATAGAGAGTCAACTCATGCTGAGGCGGGCATACCCATGCTCAGTCAAAAATACATCATATCGAAAGTACAGAATAGATCCAAAATGTATACAAGTATAGCTGAACTGGAAGTACACAATGAATCATCTAAGCATGGCCTGGAAGTACAAGTCAAAATCAATGTCTAAGTATCACATATAGAAAGCTAATCAATGATGCTGAAACTGGACGTTTGATCATATAAGTAACTGAATCTCCAAGTACCAAATCATAAGGGGTGGAACACATGGTACAAACACGCAACTCGAGATCCAACATATAGGATGCTGTTGTACTGATACTGCAACATATAAGGGTAAACGACATCACTGGAAAAAACTGAATGGACTGTCAAAAGTGAACCGAGAAATGTTGATGCAACCCGAGGTCTTCACCGATCACTATGGCACAATTCTACTCAATAGGAATAAATGAGCTAAGGTCGACCATGTGAGAAATCGTTGGATTACCGGTCAATAATGTAAACCGTTAACCAACGCGAGACAACCCACCAATAATGAAAATGAGTGTCAAGGTGCCCCAGTACAATCTAACAAGTGCGAATGAATGAGTTGAAGTCAAACACTTGAAATAATCTACCGATCAAGAGGTAATGATGAATCCCCACTGTCGATTGCTAAGAGTCTGCCACTAAGGACTGCAAACCCTAAGGTACTGACAAAAATACTCTAGACCTTATTCCTAGAGCAATGAGTCGGAGTCGATGGGAAAAGATCTGCTGGAAGGAAGGCATTAAAGCATCCCACATCAGTCCAGCGCGAGTGTAACCCGCAGGCCAAGATTTGGAAGGAATCGGACGATGCAGAGTGACGGAACCAAAATCGAAGTACGTTTCCGACATGCATAAGATGAAGCTAGCGCACGGAAGAAACCCTCTGAACCAACCAATAATGAAAGCTGACACAGAGGCGAGATATCCACCGATAGGGTCAAATGGAAATCAAGGTACTGCACGAATCCCAAGTGTGATAGTGTATGCTGACGTCGAACATAGGGGAAACCACTCAGTCAAAGACCCATAATGATGATCAAATGCTGAGCACAAGGTCACCTATCAATGATGGAAATAGGGCCAAGGTGCGGCTCTAGGTTTGCTCTCAGAGCAATGTGTCATATTTAATAAGAGACAAACCCACCAGCAAGAAGTCAACGGAGACCTTCTTAAACCAGCACGAGCATAAGACCAAAACATCTGATGTGATAGAACAAGATACTGACAAGACCAGGAAGGCCTACTGAATAATGAGTCAGGAGACACCACAGAATGGCCGACTCTGGTTTAGACTTCCCTTGAACAAAAACACGACTCGTGATGACCATGGCAGTAAAAAGTGACACTGTATAAGTCTGTTATGCAGGAGGCAAAACAAACTCTCCATATGATTGGAAGAGATAACCAACCGGGGGAGGACTGACCAGTGAAACAAGGCAAAGGACGAACCTAGGTCAAAAATTAAAACCATCCCAAATGGAGGAAATATATAAGTGTATCTGCTTTGTTCAAGGGCGACAAACTGACACTGTACTGCCATCAAATTACGAAGTTATATCTCGTTCCCGCTCTTTTTGTTATATTTGATTTTTTTTTCTTTTTCATATAATAAGCCTGAAAAGGAATAAAAGAATGCTATGGTACAATGGATAGAACGAGTATCAAGAAACAGATGCACTATTTCCTAGGATTGGAACGATCCTATGCTCAATGCAAGGTGGCGGAAACTGGTAAGCGATACTCAGAGGCATGTTCCATCCATGGGTAAAAAAGGGTGTCAAGTCGCGATAGCCAAATGCATGCAATGGTTAACTTGTGCAGACAGTCAAGGTCAAAAGTTGGCTTAAACATCGAGTCCAAATGAAGTAGGCTAAAGGCCAGGATAAACAAGTAGCCAATATGCAATGCAGTAATACAACTCAACAACACCAGGGAGCCTCTAGGGTAATAGCCAGAAAAATGATAGTGAGGAAGAAGAAGAATGAAGCTTCACCACATAAGTCATGGCAAGACTAAAGAGGACTCCCGAGCCTACATAGAACGCATCATGGGCAACAAATGATAGCGAGGAACTAACTAGGAAGCCCATGTAAAGAAAGGCTCTACCACCAAGTCATGATTAAATAATCAGCGAGTGAAATGGGTATAATACTCATGACCTGATGGGATCGACCCTATGGCAAGTGATCAGAATGGAGGCTAGTATGAAAAATGCAACGGAAAGTGAATTCCCTAACCTATATTCCAGTGAAGATCATATACCTGCCATGACGGGTTAGCATTCATGGATCAAAAACCGGCAAAAATCTCAAATTCGTCAAAATGTACCTGAAAATATACCAATCTAGGCACTTCCAAGCATCCGGGTTATGCAGCTTAAGATAGATTGAAAAAATAAGCATAACAATTTTTTGCAAAAAAATTTCAATTTTGGGCATAAATACACAAGTTACCTCATATTTGGTTCATTGTTACATTGCTGATTTGGGAAAAAGTGCTCTGGAGAAAAAGCCTCTTTCGTCAAAATAGGAGCAATCGACAGTCAAACTTCACCGAATTTGTTAGGTAAGCTCTTAATTCATCCTTGTTATTCATTTTGTCCATTCATAAGTTAAAAATTAGGAATTTTCACCGTGGAACCATTTGTTTAAAATCACGGGTTTGCGCATACACGGGTTTATAATGACCAAGTCGCGTATATACACGACTGTACACAAAGAAAGTCGCATATGCGCAACCCAAAAAAACGCGTATCTAATGAAAAAATTATTGAATTTTTGCAGGATGACTATATCTTGGAGAGAGCGTGAACACAGTGCCATTGACAATGAAGTCATGCAGGACCAAGTATCACTCAATATTCTTCGAAATTGTGGATTGCTCAAGTTTTTCAAAATGCCAAATATGAAGAGTAATGTCCGGTTGCTCGAAATGCTTGTGAACTATTGGGAACCAGAAGAAGACTGCTTCATAATAGATCAAATGCCCATACGCATTGAGGTGGAAGATATCTATTTTATTACTGGACTCTCCCGGAGGGGGGAGCTAGTAGACTTGCATGGTAAGCCTTTGGGAGGGCTAACCGTGGAAGATTACGTCCACGTCTACTGCGTAGAGGGTTCCAAGAAAGTTGGAACTCAAATTTCTATCAAAGATTTAAGAGACTTGCACATGAAAATTCTCCTTTTTACCATTGGCAGGGTAGCGGGATCTGCTTCCCTACACCAGGCATCCAGGACTCAAATGAGTATAGCACTGGAATGCTTAACTCATTTATATGATTGGTGCACAGCTCTACTGATGAACATGAAGCAACAATTGACTTCTCTCCGAAAAGAAAAGACAAAACATTTTGGATATGGTACAATCTTGATGACATTCTTCTTCGAGAAGATTTCTGGGCTGAGACCCAAAGTGATCTCTTCTATCAGCAGCCCGAGAGACCCAAGAATTGCCCGATGGGCTGACTTGATGAAGAGATTGGGGGGAAGTGAAGTTCCTCGAACCACTTGGGATGATGAGTTCTTCCAATGGTGGGGAGAACAAATCATCGCTGCGGATGACTATCCCTATGTCGGGATGGATTTTCGTGGCGATCCATACCTTGTCCTTCCACCAGGCACGGCATGGGGCACAGTCGGTAAGTTTGCAATTTTTTGACTTATATAATTTTTTTGGATTTTTTCAATATAAGTGAAAAAATGGAAAACAAACATGTTTTTGATTGGATTCAAAATGACTTACAATTTTATAATGATCATGATACAGATATTGGACCATTTAAACCTGAGGGTTACCCACGACATAAGCATCGCAGAGGCGAGGCGGATACAGTAGATCCAGACAGGACCCTCCAGGCTGTACAGAGAAACTTGAAGGGGTTAACCCGCCAAGTACCTATGGCTGCAGTGGAGGATCTGCCTGAAGCCATCCAGAGACGGGTGGTAGGAGTACCCCGTGACTGGGTACAGTTATCCGCCGAGTTGACACCGCGATCGTATTCTATAGGAACACAACTTCTGGGCAGGGACCACAGGAGTAGATAGATATGATATATCAGATGACTGTATATTTTTTGAGACTGAACATGATCGGGCATAAGCCCAATTTTTTGTATGACTTATGGATCCAAATTTTGTATAGTTTTTTGAACATTCTGATGATATATATACCATGATTTTTGATGTGATGTGACAAATGTATAAAAATGTATGATGTTTTTTATGATTAAATTTTATTGTATGGAATGATTAATATGCCAATCAATTGCTTGATTAGCTAACGAGTCTACCATCCAATTGTCAGCTCGAGGAATATGAATGAAAGTTAAAAATTGAAATGATCTTTGTAACAAACGTACCCTCAAGAACAACCGGAGTAAAAATGGATCTCGAACCCGATAAGTATTGTTCAACTGCGACACCACTAGTTGGGAGTCCAAGAAAACTACCAACGAATCAACACCCAAAGATATTGCGTTCGAGAGTAGATAAATAACTGCAGTGTACTCTGTTATATTATTGGAAGCAGGACCAATGTAGAATCCTCTTGATACTAACAGCTGACTGGATGGATGATGAAGCACCCAAGCCATGGAAGCCAAGTTCTGGGTGTGTCTACTAGCACCATCGGTGAAACCAAAATGACTCATGACATCAAACACAACCTGCCAAAGCAGATCAAAAACATCACCATCCCATCAAAGATCGAAAAACTAGATATGTACAAAGAAAAACTACTATATACAAAAGCAAAATGCCAGGCCGAAGCCTAGGCATAATACTTTTTCAAATATAGCCCATTTCTGGGCTCCGGCAACTCGTTTCCTTCAAAATCAGCCAAGGTATATGCTCCTTTTTTAAGGAATTTTTTAATGATAAAGGGGCCATACCACATAGACTTAAATTTTCCTGCCCCCAGGGCATCTTTTTCTTGTGCATAGACCAAAACAAGGTCACCTTCCGAAAAAACCCTAGGTTTGACCGCTTTATCGTACTGAACTTTAACTCGGTTTTTATGTGCTTCATTCATCGTGGCGGCATCCCGACGCTGCTCATCAAGATGTTTCAGATGAAGGAGACGTTCCTCAAGACTAGAAGTGTCAGGAAGAAGTTTAACAGCTAACTTAAGAGAAGGAATCTCACATTCAATGGGAAATACTGATTCCAACCCGTAGACTAGCTGAAACGGAGTAAAGCCAGTTGCAGTTTTAACTGACATCCTGTATGCCCAAAGTGCAGGATATAGCATGATATGCCAGTTGGATCGAGCTTTATCGATTGTCCTTTGAAGAATTGTCTTCAAGGATTTATTCACGGCTTCCACTTGCCCATTGGCTTGAGGATAATACGGAGATGAATGCTCCTGTCGGAAACCTAATTTTAGAGCCAACTCAGCCATCATGCTATTCTAAAAATGACTGCCATGATCAGTGACAATCTCTCTAGGAATACCAAAACGAGCAATAACCTAGTTGAAAATAAAAAGAGCTGTAGTCTCACCATCATTCCCAAAAGTAGGCATAGCCTCGACCCACTTCATAAAGTAGTTTACTGCTACAATAATGTACTTGTGACCTTTAGCCGAAGGTGGGTTACAAGTAGTATAATCAATACCCCACTTTGTAAAGGGACCGACAGTAATGACTGGAAAAAGCGGAGCTGGATGAGCGCACATTTTTCGAGTATAAACTTGACACAGATGACATTTTTTGACCGACTCCATACAATCTTTGAAAATCAAAGGCCAAAAGTACCCAGCACGCAAGATCTTTTGGGTTGTAGCAAGCCCAGATAAATGACCACCACAAGCTCCACTGTGGCAATCATTCAGCACATCTTTAGCTTCTTCGAGAGTTAAGCAGCATCTCAAGATTGAATCAACCCCTCGACGGTATAAAGCGTCACCAATGATCAAGTAATTCTTAGCCAAGTGATGCAACTTACGGCGATCATCTTTCAAAAAAGTAGAGGGTAACTTCGTAGTCTGAAGATACACAATTATATCTCCATACCAAGGATCCTGTGGAGGGATAAGAAACAAATGTTCATCTGGAAAGGATTCATCATAGACTATCTCTTCCCCACAGGGCAACTTGGAGATCAATTCCGCGAAAACCAATGATTTCTTGGACTTGGTAGACATAAAATCAAGATCAAATTCCTGCAAAATCACAATCCATCTATTGTATTTTCCCCCAATCACTCGCCTACTGAGAAAAAACTGAAATGGATTGGCTGCTGCCAAAACATAAGTTTTTCGTAGAAGAATATAATGCCGGAGTCACTACACAACATGAACAGATGCTAAAGCTAAATTTTCTATCGGAGTATACTAGAGTTCAGGTCCTACCAATCCTCGACTAAGATAGTATATAACATGCTCTGCAAGAGCATCATCTTCCTGAACCAGAACCATACCAATGGTAGATTCCTCTGCTGCAAGATAAAAAAGGAAATCCCTGCTATAATCAGGTGGACTCAATAAAGGAGCAGAGGTCAATGCTTTTTTCAAAGCATTGAATGAGCGTTGAGCGAAGTCATCCCAAAAAAATGGAACTCCCTTCTTCAACAATCTCATAAATCCCTTGGTAACTTCAACATAATTTACGATAAATCTCCGAAGAAAATTAGCCTTTCCTTGTAGACTTTGAAGTTGACGAATAGAGGATGGGGGAGGCAACCGAAGTATTGCCTCAACCTTGAAGGGATCTACCCTAATCCCTTCCCTAGACACAATGAATCCCAATAACCGACCGGATGTGACCGCGAAAACACACTTGTTCGGATTCAACCTAATCTTGTAGAAACGACATCGTTCAAATACTTGACGGAGGTGAGCAGGATGATCCATTCTCTTTCGAGAATGAGCAGCTAAATCATCCAAATATGCCTCGATAATCTGTTTGATGTCATGGAAGGCATATTACATGGCCCGCTGAAATGTAGCCCCATCATTTTTAAGACCAAAAGGCATCTTCTTGTAAGCAAAAGTACCCTAGGGACAAATAAAGGCAGTCTTATGCTGATCTTCAGGACGGATAGTAATCTGATTATATCCGGAGAAACCGTCCATGAAGGAGAAAATCTCATCACCGGCACACTCATCAATGATCTGATCTATAAATGGTGTGGGGTAATTATCTTTAGGACATGCTTTATTAAGGTCTCTGAAATCAATGCAAACTCGAATTTTTCCTTGTTTTTTATCTACGGGAACAGGGTTTGAAACCCATTCAGTCAAAGGAACAGGGAAAATGAATCCCGCCTTAAGCAGCTTCTCCACCTCAGCTTTGATAGCTGCTGCCTTCCTAGGATTGACCGAACGAAGTTTTTGCCTCACAGGCTTAGCGTTTTCGTAAGTCTTGATCTCATGCTGGACAATAGATGGATCTATACCAGGCATTTCCTCATAAGACCAAGCGAATACATCCCTATACTCTTTAAAGAGCTTGGTGTAAATCTGAATCTTTTCAGGGGAACATTCAGCTCCGATGAAGACATTCTCAATGACATTGGGATCCCTGGAAATGTTCACCGGGATAGTTGGAGAAATCACAGCCATGTTCCCTTCAGCATATACCTGTGTTGGTGCTAAAGGGTTCAGGACTGGGCGAACAGGACCAGGAGACAAAGGACTTGGAAAACTTGATTCAACTTCGCTCAAATCAGGTAAAAAGTAAGACCGATGATGCAAATCATCCCATGGTCTATCTATACCAGTCATAGCTTCCAGGATGGCCTCTTCATATGGAAGAGTGGTATCAAGGCAATCCTGGGCAGAAGAAGAACTAAGTGTCCAAGCCGGAGCCACATCTCCATCCAACTCTTCTGGTGAAAGAGGAGCTGGGATGGACTCTGCAGAGTCAACAATAGACTGATAAGCAATCTCAGCTGCAGACATTGGAAATGCCATTCCACCCACTTGACCTTCCGCTAATGTGGTGGTAGGGGAAGGTAAGGTCCAAGGGTCCGAAAAATAATGAGTTCTGAAGAACTCTCTTCGAAGAGGAGCCCTGGAGGATGAAATTGCATTTATATGAACCGTAGGAGGTGGAATATCAAAAGTACCCATCAACGAAGAATACATTCCAACCCCTAAATTCTCAACAGGTGCCTTGGTATTATCCAACTTTGGAATAGTTGAGTCAGTAGATGCATTCGGGTCTATAGGAGGACAGTCCAGTTGATCCACCGTAACAATCCTCCCTTCGTGAGGGAAACAAATAATCCGAAATAATGAAGATGCAATAGCATCCATCTCATAAATCCAGTTTCTCCCCAACAGAAGGTTGTAGTCCAAGCTTGCATCAACTATCTCAACCTCTATATTTATAGTTTTGCCCCCAACACAGATGGGCAAAGCTAGGACAATACCATGCGGTCTGTGAGAATGACCATCAAACACAGTCAGAAGAGTAGCAGATGGAACAGCTGCGGGAGATCCAATTCCCTTCTAGCATGTGAGAGGCATCACACAAGTGGAAGCACCCTCATCAACAACCATCCGAAAAATATTGCATTTTTGATACGAAGATTTAATATGAAAAGCCATATGATGGGGGAGTCTCTTTTTAAAATTCGACATATCGAATGTAATCATAAGAGAGTTCTTCGGATTGACAGCCCCAATAGCAGTGAGCAGAGCACTGCGCTGAGCAGGACAAGACTGGAGCACCTCAAGAGCCGACATGGCACAAGGAATCTACGCCAGACCTTCCACAATAGAGTAGTTCTGGGCAGCCCTAGCATTTGGATTAATCGTCACATTCTTAGTAGATGCTTTGGGCATCTGAGGTATAGGCTAAACAGTAGGCTTCATGATGTGAAGTGGCTCAGTAGCATCGGGAGCACCCTTGGCTTTTGAAGACTCATCTTCGCCATAATCACGAGATCTCGTGGCGACATCCACGTGAGCACTCATCATATATATGTTTGATGGAATTTCCCCTTCCTGGGTGCCCCCAGAGGAAGCCCCAGTATTTTCATTCGCGCCAACAACTAGTTGTTGCCCTTGGGGGAAAGGGTTTGTCAACACAGCCTAGGAACTAGAAGAACCCTGCTGAGCTAACAAGCGCTGCGCATCCTGAATTTTAGGGCAAAGGTGAGTAAGATGGTCTCCATTACATAACTTGCATGGAAACTTCACTTTCTTTTTATCCTTTGGACCCTCACCAACATGCTCGTTGGTTTTATTTGCATTACCCTTCCCATTCTTTCCCTTTTTCTTATTATTCTGTCCCTTCTTCTTCCCTTCGGATTGTTGATTTCCTTTGGGATCAGAAGTTTGGATGGCATTTACCAACAAATATTGGGAAGGCGATGACTCAGCAGGCATAGCCTGACCAGAAGGAGCAGATTGTATAGACAACTACTGCAATTGAGTAAGCAGGTTAGCTGCACCACTATTGATCGACCCAATAATTCCATCACCATGAGGACCAGGTTTAGTCTTGGATAAATCTAATTTAGAGTGAGGAGCATTGGGCAAATATTTATGAAGGACTCCAGACTGAGAATATATCAATTCAAGCTGCTGGGCCCTAAAAATGGCCTGTTCCTCAGAAAATACCCCAGACAGGGATACATCTTTAGAAATATTCGACTGCAGAGATTTCAAAAACCATTCCAAAAGGAATTCTCCTGGAATATGAGATTTAATAAGCCTCTTCCTTCTCCACCATTCCTGAATATGGTCAAAAATGTGGGTTGCATCGTCCTGCTTCAAATTAGCTAGGAGTTCAGTCCCGGCGTCATAACGGACGGGCAACTGGAAATGATTTAGAAATGTAACAGCCAGATCTCCAAATGTAGCAAAACTGCCCCCAGTTAACTCAATATACCACTTGGCAGCGTTTCCAGTTAAGGTGCGTTGAAACAATCTCAACCTAATCGAATCATCGATCAGGGAGTTAGAAGAGCACCATAAATGGAAGGTGGTGATATGGTCGGCCGGGTCCTCTCCATTCTTGCCTTCAAACTTTGGAATGTCTGAAGGTAGTTTGATGGGAACCGGAGGCCACCCCGGACTATACCGGATCGGATCATTCATCAATTTCGACAGATCTGGCAAGTTTAACGTTGCCAGAAAAGGTAAACGAGGCGGAGCCTGAGGATTCCATCCTTGATGGGATGAATTCCCTACATTCTGAAAAGAATACCCTGGATTTGATGAGGCACCAGGTTGCCAAAAAGAACTCGTAGAAAATTTTGGGCCAAATGACCCAACATTTGGAGAAGGACCCCCTCCCAACGTAGAGTTACCAAACACCGGACCAGTTCCCCCCCCCGAAGTAATGAATGAAGAGGAAAGCCCCTGATAGGGGTTCCAAGCATTAGAAAGAGGGGAAAAAGTCTGATAAGCACTCGATGAAGGGAAAGAAACATTCCCTTGGTGACCAGCGTAAAATTGATTCTGTGCCCCTGTTGTTGTAAATACAGGGTTCCAACCTGTAAAAGTAGTTGAACTCTGGCCTCCAGACCAAGGGTTAAAACTCTGAGTCTGAGAAGTAAAAGGAAAAGACCCTAAAGAAGGATTTGAACTAGGAATATGCCCAGTTCCAAAGGGGAACCCTTGAAAAGAAGCTGACCCACTAGCCATGGAAGACATGGGTGTAGATGCAGCTGCAGCAGCGGAAAAGGAAAAAGAAGGAATCCCACTAGTGGGAATTCCAAAACAAAAGGGACCAGATTGAGAAGCATGTGCTTGGGTGAAACCAGAGCCAAACACAACAGTACTAGAAGCAATCGAAGATATAGAAATAGTGCCTCCTCCTTCAATAGAAGTAGGAGTCTGAATGCCTGCAGCACTCACAGCTGAAGCCGCATTCCCAGTCGTGGCCATCGAAAGGTAGGAATAATATGGAGGATCTTCTGGTCTTGCAGACTCAGGTCTGATGTACTGAACAACGAATGGATAATCAGGAGGAAGAGGAGATGGAAGTGACAAAGAGGGTTGAGGTACTTCCTCTACTTATACTTCTTCTTCCTACGGAAATAAGACTCTCGAGGTGAGCGGAACGCTCCTCTCGGAACCAACACCGGAGCCAATTACAAAACCTTCAATCC
Organism: Pinus albicaulis; assembly: GCA_034641835.2. Lineage (NCBI taxonomy): Eukaryota > Viridiplantae > Streptophyta > Pinopsida > Pinales > Pinaceae > Pinus > Pinus albicaulis. The sequence continues at coordinate 31,168,480 of CM076575.1, forward strand.
TTTGTGGAGGATCTCTCTCCACTGCGTCAGATGCCACAGGGTGATATTCACCTGCTAAATTACTCCTACGCCTTCTTGAAGAAGGCTCTGGACTCTCGGGAGATAACCCCCGGATTCTCCTCGATCGACAAGGCACTTGATCAGCCACTTTAACAAATTTTAATTAGACTCAAAAAGGTATAAAGCTAGGCAAGCTAGGAGCAAAGAGCACTCACTACAAAAAATCCTTGAGATACAATCAAGAAAATAGCCTTCAGGTATTTCCGCTCTGGGTGATTAGGACCGGACACCAAAATACAAGAAAGCGAAGAATAGGACCTCCTGAAAGTAGTCTGGGATAATTACGGCCCAGGCCTACTAGCGAAGGTAATAGAAACAGTTATGCTGACCTCCTAACAACAGCCTTTGCCGGCACAAGTACCCAAGCTTCGCAAGGGCACCCCCCAGAAGTACTGTTGGAAGTGATACGACGTCTGCCTCAGGTACCACAGGTATTCCCCCCCGTAGTCACCTATGTGGAACCTAGGAATGGCAACTATGGGCAACAATCCGTGTCAGAAGCTGGGCAGAACGGTCTTGAGGTTAGATCCAGCAAATCAGAGAGGGGGTATCTCTCTTCTCGGCCTTCACTTCCCCTCGCGCTTGACTCTCTGGAGGAGAGATTTCCTGGTCCACCTAACGGAGTTGGATTTCGCTCAATTAATAAACTTCTATGTTTTTTTTTTAGCAGCCTTGGAGAGTTAACTCTCCACTCACCTAATCCAAGGCCCTACAACCTAGCTAGTTGGTGTATGACTCTTAATAAAAAACTTGCTATTTGTTTTTAAATTATAGCGCTTATTTTAATCGGCTGTTATATTAAGCCAAAGGGATGTGGAAATGAAACTCGTGGTGTTTTGTGACGCAGAAAAGAAATTAATGAAAACCAAACTACATGCCAATGCAGTAATTGCCTTTCAATGAAAAGAAATTTCTACACGGGTTCTATTAGATTATATATTTTTTCTTTTCAAATATCATACTCACACTCACAAAATCTATGAAAATGACTACAAATTCTTAACTACACCTAATGCAAATAACTAAGAGCATGCAAATTCTAAGATGAAAATCCTAACAAATCAGAGAGAAATTTCCTAACAATCCTTTAGTTTTATCACTTTTCAGTTGTCCACAAAACTAGTTCCCAAAAGTAGAAACTCTCAATATGAAGACATCAAAATATGCTTGAAAACAAGAGGAAGAAATCAATGACAATTCCTTTCCAAAATCAAGTCAAAAACCAAAGGCAAGAAATCTCAACAAAGCTTCAAAAGATGTAACAAAACGAAAACGAAAATGCAAAGCAAAAGCAAATGACAAAACAACATGTTTTTTGAGCTTTTGAATTTTATAAAAAGGAGAGCTCGAAGAGACCAAGAAAAACTATCCAATTACCAAGCCAAACAACCCTGAATTTCAAGCAAAACTTCAAAAAACGCTGCAAATCTTATAGTGCCACTTGGTAGCAAGATTTATATGAGCAAAAGAAGACAAGAAACTCAGTAACTAAGCCCAGAAGAATAGTACAACCTTGCAGCAAACAAAAACTTCAAAGAACCAAGAAAGACTCTTCGAAAATTGCAACAAGACCTAGTCAAATGAACTCAAGAAAACCAACCAAAAAATAGGCAAAAATTGAAGCGCAAAGCAAGACACAAAGCTAGGAAAGAGTATATGAGCAGAAGCTCTCTGTTCTGATTAAGCAGAACAGCCAAGAATCCCCAAAAAGAGATCTTGGTACTCGAACCAGAAATGCAAGCACTCAAAAAACAAGATTTTCCTAATAGCCAGTCTTCAACCAATCAAGAGAGAAAAAGACAAATAACCACTATCAACACAATCCAGAGACTATAAAGAAACTGCAAGAATAGGCCTCCATAGGCAGACAAGACTAACGAGTCAAGAAATCAAAAATTTCAAAATTTTCCCAGGTATACGCTACTTAACAGTTTTGAAACAAGCGTGCATACACGACTGTGTCAAAGGAAACCCGCGTATATGCGACTTCCTTTGAAGCAAACTGCGTGTATATGCATCTGTGTATAGACAAACTCGCGTATGAAAAGGTAAATAATGAAAAATAAAAAAGATCAAGCCTGGATAAAGAACCAGGTCTTCATTCTGACTGATAAAAAGTTAACTGGACTGGAAATAATTGTTAAAACTGTTGGAAACCTTTCAAACAGCTGAAACCACCCAACAGGGGAATCACAAAAATGCGATCCCCAGTGGAGTCGCCAGTTCTGTTTCGGGAAATAACACCCTAAAGGTTTGTTGGGTCAAAACCTCCACAGATCAGGGCATGCTATTCAAGAAGGACTCACACAACCACACTTGTATGCTAAAAACTAGATAACATCGATAGTAGAACTCACCCGTAATCCTACGTTTGATGTAGATCCCACAGGGTCCAAACCCCAAGCAACCCTTCTTCCTCCTTAACCTGAAAACCAAGAAGAAACATGCACGGAAATCTAGTTGTACAACATATATTTACCCTAAATGTCAGTGAAAACCATGTGAAACATCATGTAAACAATAATAAATGCTTAAATAATAATATTTTCACATATACAAGTAGATGTTAACACGTGACTTCAGGAACAAGATGGTTCTTCTTCATTATGAACAGCATGTACAGTAATAAAAAGTGGAGAGATCACCTGAATCCTTCCACAATCTTCGAACAGACCGTCGTCCAGATTCGTCCCGCCCTTTCCTCGCTAAGATACTTTCAGGACTTGTGCACTCGAGATGGCATATGAACTGATGAACAACTCCAGGAAACAATGGTTTCCTGTAAAAATCTGGGAAAGTGCAGGAGGCACGGGAAATCATAATTGAATTGGGATTCCAACAGAGTATAATATCTATAAAATTTCTCTCTCCCTTAGGCCATACACATGAGGGGATTTTATACTCCCTCAAAGTAGTTTGAATCAGTTGGAAACAGTTGGCCACGTGCTAGGGTGGTTGAACTACTGGAGTAACCATCAACCCAGCCCGAAAATAGGGAATTTTTATATATTTTTTAATGATTTTAATGGCATACGTGGAAAATTACATGTGGACTCGCGTATACACGCGGAAAATTCTAGGCATACCCACGTATGGGATTTTTAACACAGTTTTTTATGAATTTTGTTCAATTCTGTGGGAATGGGTGCCCAAGGCCATGGAGACAATCATGAATCACATGAGAGTGAAAAATGATGCTATAACACCCCCATTTTATCCTTTTTTCCTTTTCCTCAAATCCCACCCTTTCCTTTTGTTTTCCCATTTTCCCCCTCTACCCCCCTATCGTTACCCTCCTTTGGTGTAAAAACGCACTAAATGGGTTAAAAACCCACTTTCTGACTTTATTATAAGGGCTTAGCCCCTTTGATGCCAGCCCCAACCACTTCCCCACACATGCCCTTGCGCTAGGACCAAGCGCTTAAGTCCTAAGCGCTAATCGCAATCGGAAGATTGGCAGAGGGCCGAAATCCTTTGTAACACAGAAAAGTTCCGATGTGATCGTTTTGTTAACAAAGTCCCGTGACTTGTTTTCAGATGTTGATCTGTCATTCCAATCAGACGACGGAGCGCCAGTCGCAACACCCGCCCAATCGCAATTACAATGTTTATGTGCGCTCCCTGATCGGTTCATCACAAGTGATTGCGATGCGATTGATCACACTCCCTTCCGATCGCAATCGCAGGTCTCTCCCTCCGATCCCCGATCACGCCGTCTCCCGATTTCATCCCGACCATCCATCTAACCCTCAATCCGACAGTCATCGCTCACTCTGCCCAATCGCAATCGGAAGTTCTTTGATGTCTCCCCTTTGTGCCCCTCCGATTGCGATCCCCTGATCCACATCTCCACCGTTGATCTCCATGTAAATCCAACGGCCATCACTTCCCCTTCCTTGATCGCAATCGGAAATTATGAGTGTGTGTTCCCCTTGCCTCCTCCGATTGTGATGTTTCGAGTTAGTCCTGGCCGTTCGTTGGATCTAGCGATCTGACGGCCCAGATCTAATCGCCTTCCACCTTCGGCTGGGTCCCACCTCATATGTCCACTTCCACGCATTTCATTACATTTTCGCCCTTTTCCTTTGTATTTTCAATTTTTAACCAAAGTTTCATATTTGCATTAAAGTCTTACATTTCATGTTCGTTTCATTCATTTTCATATATCATCCCGCTGTGTCAATATCTGCCGTTGATCTTTGTTCCTGGACCACGATCTAATGGTATGCACTGCATTCCACCACGAAACCCTATTGTTCATAATTTCCACCATTCCGTTGCATTTGGTCACCATTATCCAGTGAAAGGCCACCATTCCGCCGCCGCGCTACCATTTCATCCACCCTCCCATTGCATTGTTTTTCTCGGTCCAGATTGTGTGTTTCGCAGGGTACAGAGGTGAAAACGCCACCATAAATACATAGTATGGATACAGAGGCAAGGTTTTCACTGACAGAGGTGCATAAATTAATATATGACAGGTTTTCGGCATCAGCAGAATGTTTTTCTCCATGGAAGGACGGGTTTCCCATACTATGTCTATTACATGCCATGTTCCAGAGGAGATTTTCCACCTTGAAGTAAAGTCCCCAGCTATCAGAGTGTTTGTTTCACCAACATGGCAGACCATTCAGTCATCTATTCACCATTTTGTTTTACACCAAAGGTACTATAGAGCTCTGCAGTCGAAGTACATCAGGACCAGACCAGAGTAAATGGAAGCCGAAGACGATCATTCGTTCACCCAAAGAAAGCCATAAATCAATGCGTAGGAGTTAAAACAGAATGGGCTTCAGGCCTTATTTCTATTCTGAGTTTTAATTCTTCATTTAGTTCTTCACCTACCTCCTCTACTCTCAGGAGCTATAAATTCATGAAGAAACTCATTGTAAAGGTTGTTGATTGGATATCAGTAGAATGCAAGTTTTTTCTCTTGAGACAAGTTCTCTGTATAAATTTGTAAGATAGACTGAGGAAGGTTCATCAGGCTGAATTTCAAGCTATAAGCTATGTTGTACTTGATTGGTGTTGTTCTTAATATGACAAGCACATTTCTTTGGATCCTGATCTAAAGTTGCGGTGATGTTTTTCTATCTCTGTGTTTGATTTCATTTCATTTCATTTCATTTCTTCTGTCTTGCATCAGAAATCTGGTATAGGATTTACCCTTGTTAGGTACCCTATGCTTCTGCTCTCCTTGCCTTTAATGTTTTCTGCTTAATGTGTTATCTAAGAATTGGTTTCAATTGGTTTAACCAGTGTAGCGGATGATATTTCCTGCGAGCTGAAGTATGAATTAATGGAATCTGGTTTTAGATGTTCTTGCTAGGATTTAATTGGATGAATTGAGAACACTGGGAGGACTAGAACTTAGCCCCTGCCTCACTAGGATATTTTCACTCCAGTTTCCTTTCCAAGACCCCTTAAGTGATCCTTTGAGAGTTGCCTCTAAGTATTTTCAAGCAGGTCTGGAGTTAAATGAGCTCTAACCTGATCTATAGACAGAAAGTGGTGTTCTCTCCTCCTCTCACCTTCTTTCCTTATTGTCCCATCCCACCAATATCTTTTAGGATCCAAGGCTTTAGATGACTAGCCCAACTGAAAGTTTGCATGTTGATAGCAAGTAAACCATTTCCTGACTTCATTTCCCAATGGTCTTGATGTTTTCCCGATTCAACTCTCCTTTGTCTAAATTCCCTTTTTCTCATCCTTGTCTTGGTTGGACCCTTCTTTCCTGATTCCCGACAACCAAACATAAAAAATCAAACAAACAAACTCCAAGCCTCATAACTAGCCTAACATCTTAAAACTGAGCCTCAAAGACACAAACCTTTGACATATCATAGAGAGATCCCTCTCTGGACCCAGGAGGGCTAGATCCTGAGGTCTAAAAGTGGTTCTATGTTGTCTCATCTTTTGGTATTGCCAACCTTGCCAAAACATGGGAACCCCAACATAATGGCGACTCTGCTGGGGAAAAATCTGAGAGCCTATCACTGTTGAACATTAATCTGTCTCCCAGTCTCGTCACCAACATAATGGCAACTCCACTGGGGACATTCTGAGTATTCCGAATTGTGCTACATCATAAGAGCCTCAGAAAACCTACAATCTCTGGTTAGGTTGGCAGTTAAACACTCCTATCCACATATCAACCTCTGTACCATTTTTTGTGTTCTCCCATACTCTTGGACAGAGTCTGGAAAGGGCTAGGTAGCCTTCGGATCTCACTCTCTTTCAGAGGTGACATATCTGGTAAATGCCCTCCCAGTCAATCTCTGGTTAGATTTTGCTGTGTTTAAAGAATATCCCTGAAAGGGGACATCTCATAAGCATTGTGGTGGACAGTTTACCCTCCAAAAACATCCTAAAACTTCCACCTGGTGACTCCATAGTTCCTAAAAGATCAAAGACTCCACTGGTGATCAGTAGGCCTGCTGATTATCTTGGTTGCACATAAGACTCCATTGGGAGACCAGCCTCCATAAAAACATCAACCACGGTAGAAGTAACAAGTAGGGTTAAGCTGCTTGGTTAGAAAACAACATTCTGGCTTCAAGAACCATTCATACAAGAGCTTACCCTAACCTAGACCCACCTGAAATAGTTGACAACCCTGAGAGCATCCTCAAAGGATCTCATACACATAAACAACCAACTATTTCCAACCTCATCCATAGAGCTAACTTTGTGCCAGAATATCTTACAGCTCTATCACACTTTCACCTTGACCTAGACCTACCTAATAGATTACCTCGAACTAGGTCATTCAGTATCTTAGACCAGCCAGACCTTGAGCTTCCTGGTTCACCACCGCAAAGTGGTAGATACCTTGGAAATAGACATACACCTCATTCCACACCTCCTGATATACATTTCATACAAAATTTGGGGCTCAGTCATCCTAGATCTGGTCATCAGTCTTCTGCTTGCCATAGTTTCCCTGTCATCCACATACTAGTTGTCCAAGTCAATCCTTTACCTCATCAAAACATCATCATGGTAGCCTGGTATGCACCTCTGGTTTTACCCTAGCCTCTAGTACCCCTACCAAATGACTATCAATCAAAAATCCCTCATTTCACTGCCAAGGAGTCCATCATAGCCCAGCAACATGTAGATAATATGGAATATTCTTTTAACTACATGGAGATAGATGATGATACAGTCAAAATGAGAATCTTTTCCCAGAGCTTAGGGGGTGATTTGAAGAAATGGTTTAAGGGCCTACCTATGGGTAGCATCAATGATCTCCCGGCCTTATATTAGACTTTCATAAACACATGGGAAGCTAGGGAAAATCCTCGCCAACTCCTAGCAGAATACATGACCCTTGAAAGAAACGTAGGAGAGAGTGTCCATGACTACACAACAAGATTTAATAGCATTTACAATGCCCTCCCTCCATATATGAAACCTCCACAAGGCATGGCCCTAGAAAAATACCCCAAAGGCTTTGATGCTGACATGGCCTATGAGCTTAGGGATAAAGAATACAACACTTTGGAGGACATGCAGAAGGGAGTAGTGAACACAGAGGCAAATCTAATTGAGAAAAGAGCAAGACTGAGATCTGAGAGGAGGGTAACATATAAGAATAATAATGTAGCTTCCACATCTGACCCAAATTATGAAAAATTGTCCAAAAATGTGGAAAGGTTACAGCAAATGATGGAAAAAATGGTTGTCACAGTCAGTAATCAAAATAGAAATCAAAATCAAAACCAGAACCAAAACTTTAGAAGGAACAATAACACTCTCAATAGACAAAAAGAATCAGATCAACAAGTTATTCCCCCATTCCAAAACTTTCTTGATGAGGATGAGGGAATCATAGAGGAGTCTGAGGGAAATATGATAAACATGTTTGAAACAAAGGACTCAATCCATAACTGTGATTCAAAGGAAGATCAGCCCTCACCTTCATACTGGGATGAGGAATGGTTAGAAACTGAAGGTTACAGATTAGGATTTGAAAATGCCATGATGCAGGTCAGAGAACAATACGAAATCAGAAGCAAGAAGAGTCAAGAAAATTCCAAAGCCAAGACTTCTGAGGTCACCATTAAGAAAAGGCTTGAGAAATATTCTAAAGGGACTGCTGAAAGTACCAAATCAACAGCTGAGAGTTCTGGTAAGAACAAAGAAAAATACAACCAAAACACTAGGAAACAAAGCCAACCCACTAACAGTACTAGCACTTCGGTTAGTACTCCTGATACAAAAGTTCCTAACCCTGTGCTTATAACTAGCCTAACATGTTAAATTCGAGCCTCAAAGACATACACCTTTGACTCATGTAGAGAGATCCCTCTCTGGACCTAGGAGGGCTAGATGTCTCATCTTTTGGTATTGCCAACCTTGCCAAAACATGGGAACCCCAACAGGGTCGAACTTTCCATGTTTACCTTTATCTGCCCTCCTGATATCCCATCTCAGCACCAGGTCCCCTGCTTGCATTTCTTTATCTTTCGTGTGCTGATCAAACAAGGCTTTCATCTTCTCCTGATATTCTGATAACCTGCTATTCACTTGGTTCTGAGTCTCCTCCAACTCGACCAGCTGGTTCATTCTCCTGTTGAGGTCATTCAGTTCTTCTTGGCTGTCTTGGAGGAACCTGGTGACAGGTAAGGCAAGCTAAATTGGAAAAACTACTGCTTAGCCATAAACTAGTTCATAGGGGGGACTTACTTGTGGATATTTTACTGGTAATTTGGTTCGCCCAGAGTGCGAATTTTAGCTGGGAGTCCCAATTCTTCTTATTTTCGCTTATAGCCTTCTTCAATGCCCTTACCAAATTTTTATTGGAAGACTTGGCCAACCCGTTCCCCTAGGGATAATAGGTTGTAGAGTGCCCCAAGGTGATATTATACTGCTGGTAGAAACTGGTGAACTTAGTGGATTTGAAAGCTTGGGCGTTGTCTGTCATGATCTTGACTGGGCAAAACCAAACCTGGATATGATATTCTCCTCCATGAACTTGATTACGATCGCATCAATAGCATTTCTTGTGGGTATTGCCTCTACCCATTTCGTGAAGTAGTCAGTGGCGGTGAGAATCCACTTGTGCTGGCCACTAGATGTTGGGTGAATCTCTCCAATAAATTCCATGCCCCACTGCTAAAAAGGTTCTTCGATATGTACTGGTATCATTGGTAGGGGAGAAAATTTATCTTTTTCCGCAAACCTCCGACATTTTTCACACGCCCAAACCCGAGTATGCACATATACGAACAACTAAGGCCGTAAAAAACCAACCCTTCCCCGCATCTTATGAGCTGGACCGCCACTTATAATGACTCCAAATAAATGCCTTCATGAAATTCTTCCATGACTTCTTCCACCTCTGACTCCATAATACATAGGAGTAGGATTCCTGAAGGATCCTTCCAATATTGTTGGTCATTTTCTACAATGTATTTCTGAGATTTCAACCTTAGAGTTCGGTACTTTGTCTTATCAAAGTTTAAGGGACACTGGAGAGTTAAAAGATATTCTACAATATCTTTATACCAGTACTAAGCAGGTATTTCATGTGCATTTTTTGTGTTGTGGTCTCTATTCCAGGCTGTTCTTCCACACCTTTGGACACCTTTCCTCCTTCCATAGATATATTTATGCCCAATGCTTGAAAATTTGACTCAGACAAGATTCTTGCTAGCCCCTATCCTTTGATGAGCTTCATGGGGCGAATGTCTAGTTCATATTCTTGAATCTTGGAGATCCATTTACCTCTCTTGCCTTCACTGTCTCCCTGAATCAGGATTTCTTTCACCGCAGTTGTGGGAATGAAAGCAGTTATGGATGACTGCAGCACATACATTTGAAAAGATTTCAGGGACTTAACCGATACATTCGAATAATCTTTCCAAGGGCACAAGGCCTTTGGGTATAACATTCCCCTTTAATTGCAATACCCAATGTCCTGCCACTGTCTCTTCCCATTTATTCTGAGGTTTCTCTTCAATTTCCTCTTCTAATGCATCAATAACCAGGTTAGAGAATTCTCCGACGATCTCTATAAAATGCTTCACTTGCTCCTTATCCTCAAACACCTGCCAATGTTTGTCGTTATCCGAGATAGAGGGACGATAATGTACTTCAAACTCATTTCTGAGGAGCGGATTCTATGGTGGATGAAAATTGCTTGTTGCAACAACAAGGGAATCAACCATCCTATTATGATCTCTCGGCATTAACTGTATGTTAAAATATAAGAAGAAATTCTCCACGAGATCCCATACTTTGTTCCTGTAAGCTCTTAACCAAGGGCTCTTAGCCTGGCATTGACACTTAATTTGCCTCACCACCAGCTCAGAATCTCTGAAAAATTTGAGGCCCTGAATATTCATGTTCTTAGCTGTCTACAGCCCCAAGAGCAGTGCTTCATACTCTGCCACATTATTATTAGCTTCATATTCCAGCTTGAACGAAAAGGGGACCAATTGTCTCGTAGGTGAGATTAGAAGGACTCCAGCTCCATTTCCTTCCCTCGAATTTGCCCCATCAAAATGAAGAGTCCATATGCCCCTTTCTTCATTACTCGCAGACTGTTCTAGCCTCAAAGGATTGAATGTTGATTCCTATAAAAAATCTTCATCCTCCTCAAGCATCAAACAGGAAAACTCTCCTTCCTTACTATACATAGGGGAATTGACTAAGCCATCGACTCTGGTCACCATCTTCACAAATCTGAATTCCTAATATAGCCTCCTTTTTTGTCCACCGAATACCGGGATGGTAGCATAAGTGAGGTCGAGTTTTATCGACCCACCTATCTTAGTCCCCCATGACTTGGACAACAACATCCCAAATCTGGCTGGGATATCAGCAACCACGATGTCCATGACGACACTTTTGGCTGGGATTTGAGCCAAGTTTAACACAAAATCCTTAATCATTCCCAAACATTTAACTCTTTTCGAATCAAAGGAATATAGATATTTGTATGGGCAAGTAATTTGTAATCCTAGTTTCTCCATGATTGACAAAGGCAACAGGTTGTGTGAGGCCCCTGAGTCTAACATGAAATTGTGCAACAATATATCATGAATGACAAGGGATACATAAAATGGTGGGGTTGTTGAGTCTAACTCTTCCACATGTGGGCCAAAGACTACCATCAGCATTTCTTCCTGAAGGTTGAGACTATCTGGAGGTGGGGCTACTCCATGAGGGAGCATAAATTGAGATACCTGAGCTTTGTAAGACGGCTGCTTCAAAAGCTAGACTAAAGGGACAGGGATTTTCACTTTCTCTAATTCTTTTTGGAGATTAAAAGCAACAGGATTGTTTTCTGGGATGACCTCTTTAGGTTGTTCTTTAGGTAGGGCCGGGGGCTTCATGACGACTGAAGTATCTCTAGTACTTGCAAGGGGTTTGGGGACTGACTTAGATGAAGAGGGGGTGGTATCTTTCTGATGCAAGGGCTCTTCTACAAGCTTCTTACCTTTGCTATCAACTTTATAGGGGACCAGCTCTTTTGAAGGTGACTCTTCATCTTGATCTTGCGTCCGGGTCCTCTTTCTAGAATATTGGAGATCGTACTTCTTGTGAAACTAAGCTTGCATGAAGTCCACAAACTATCTGCAATAGTCATCGATGTCTGGATCTTCAGTGGAGTTTACCATCTCTTCTTCCTCTTCCCGTAGAGTAAGCTGTACCTCTTCACCCTCTGAATAGGCAAGATACTGATCGTCTTGCCCATCAGGAACATCCTCAGTAGGGCCCTCCATTTGTCCTTCCAAATAGATAGGAGGTTGTATATGATCTTGTTGTTCTTTCCTGTCACTTTATAGAATCTGCAGGGGCGGCTTTCGATACTGTGGGTTATATCCCCTGTTAGGAGCAACCTGAGTCAGCCGAGAAGAGGAATTCTTAGCTTCCAACTATAGTTTCACCAACTTATTTGAGAGATTATTTATCATCTTATTCATTTCTTCAATCTTATAATCTGTCGCTTCCCTTTCTTGATTTGAAGAGGAAGCCTCTTCTTTACCTTTTCGTCTGAAATCATGGTCTATCCTCCCTTTTGATTTCCCCGTAGAAGCGAAGTTGGCTTCTACTTCTAATGCATCGGTTTGGGCTTGATCTAGTGAGGCAGATTTTATTTCCCTTAGATTGAAACCAAATTTTGATTCAAAAGCTCCCACAAATACCACCTTAGCCGTTGTCTATGGATGTTTCATATCAACAGGTAGGTTATTATACAACTTGTTGAATCTCTTGATAAATTCAATTACGTCTTCATTTTGTTTCTTCTTCAAGGCATTGAACTTCGTAAGAATATAGCCATGGTCTCTATTTTCCCCCCACTTTCATGTGAAGGCATTCTTCATCTCTTCCCAGGTGGTGATGGTGTGTTCATCCAAAGTTTTGAACCATTTCCGAGCCTCTTCGTCCAAATATTGGACGAACAACCTCAAGACTACATCGAGGTGCTCCATGTTCAAATTTTCATAAAAGGCACAGCAATATCTGATATGCTTTTGGGCAGCACTATTGTCTTCCCTGTTTAACTGGGGAAAGAGCTTCATATAATCTTGAGGCATATCATTTAGAATTTGGGGCAGGGCCAGAGGAGCATATTTGTTAAAAAAAAATCTGGGAACAACCATGGGAGGTGGTGGATTTTGGGGAGGGTTTTTATGAATGATGACAGGTATGTGTTGAGTGGTGGCTTGAAAATTTATCTGAGTAAGCAAGATCTGGGGGATGTTAACCTGTTTTATTTCTTTAGCTTCGGGAGAAGAATGCAAGGGGACCTCAAATGTATTTACTGACTCTCCTTCGTATTTTATCTCAGAATGATCCAAAACAAGGTTATCTGGAGGGCATTCAAGCACTCGGGAGGTGGAATCGAGGCCTTGGACTTGAGCTTGCTGAGAAGAGGACGAGGAGTCTTCTAGTGAGAATCTGGATATATCAGTCTGAGCTGGTTGTTTCTCTTCACAAATTATTTTAAATATGATTTTTTTAGGGTCAAAAACTAAGGGTGTTCTCAACTAGGAGGTATCCGACCTTAGATGTGGTTTGTGATAAGCTAGGATTGCGAATGAATTTGTACTTTAAAGAAAAGTGGAGTCGCCAAGGTGAGGGATCTAACACTCTCAACCCTTCATGCTCACCTAATTTGAAGGGTGAATTTGATTGTCGTATCCCACGGAAAATATTTTCAACTTCGTTCCCCAGCAATGGCGCCAAAAAGATATTTTTACTCCTAGAGACATCCTTGAGTTTTTAAATACCTTGAGTTCTTAAAGACCATTGCCTAAGACATCTTAAAGACAAGAAGGTTCAAAGGTATTTTTGCATGCTGATGGGAAGTAACCTCTTGTTATGGAATGATGGTTTGAGTTTTGATATTGGTCCAAGATATCAGAGACAGAATATTGATAAGAATAATATGTAGCTGTATAGATTAAGAGTCTGTAAGAATGAATCTAAAGCAGTCATTAAAGTGAACTATTGTGAGCTGGGCCGAATGTGAAATCAATGAGCAATTACAAAGATAAGTGGGTATGGGATGCAGTGTCAGAAGATGAGGAAAATATCATAGTAAGTTAGGCTTATAAGAACATAAGAATCCACCCTCCACCAACATTAGAAGAAAAACGACCTATGAATAGAATTTGAAATATAAATCGTGCCTCGAGCCATATTTAAAATGTTACATTAAAGAAGATATGAGTATCTTTTAAGATAAATTCACACCAATCAGTTTGAACATTTGCATTCCGAAAGTTACGATAACAAGGGAATGATGAGAACACAATGAACATTAAATTTAAACACTACTAAGAAAATACATATTGTTTAAGTATCTCAGTATGAATCCATCACAAAAATAGATTAGCTTCATTTCCTTTCCCGAAAGGGATCTTCAGATACACACTATGAGAGGATCTCAAAATATAAAAAAAGAGATTACTCACAGTTAACAACTTCTTCTCTATAAAATCTGGAACCCTTTCTTGGTTTCTGATTTCATCTTTTATAGTCTTACAGATGAGCTCTGAGAGAATATATTTTCCAAAAAAAAATATTCCTCTGAAGATATTTTATGTTCGTAGTCTCAATCCAAAAACCAAAAATGATGATGAGGAAAAACGACCTCTCATCACCTACAGCATGGCCTCACTAAGGCTCTAACTAAAAACATAGCAATAAATGTAAAATAAAGAGTGCATAGGGTGAAATAAATATTTCTCCCAGTTTTACAATTCATGAGAAATAAAAGTAAATAGGTCGTGTGGGCCAAAACATGAGTTTCGTTGTTTGTGGAGAAGAGGGGTGCATGATGACTACAGATATGGACGAGTCGATGACGAGGATGAACCTGTTCTGTGACCAGAAGGAGGTATTGACTGATGAGAGGATGTCGATACCAGAGTAATATCATATTCACTGCATTTTTGCCACACAATATCTCCTGGGGATGGCATGGTGGTAAATGTTTCGACCAGGAACTGGATATCTGTGAGCTCTATGTATTCTACTCGGATGGCTAAGAACTGTCTGACCTGACAGAGGAGGAAGAATTATTTTCTTAGAGTGGCTATTATTGTATCTGCCTTCAGACAGGCAGTCTTTTCCAGGGGTAAATAGGTATTGTTCATGATGTTTGTCATATTCTGTTCATAAGCCGTCAGCTCAGAGAATGTGGACGTTTCTGGGTGCTAGCATGATGGGAGTCCTGCCTCCACTAACTTATTCCACTCTCGGTCGAACTGTTCGACTTCGCTTGCAACCAGCTTTAAACAACCCAGCACGTTCATGAGAGCGGTCTCTTTCTCGATCACTCTTATAACCTCCATTACCCTTCTGAAATGATCAGTGATTCCTTGAGTGAGTAACTCCTCCGGGTCCAGTTCATTCAGGTAATAGATGTACCTTTTAGCCATTAAAACCTTTGCTTCTCTCTCTGCACGCCCTTCTTACAACTGCACTCCAAATAAACGGACCGCAATTTTCTTATCGTCCATCAAAGTGAGGTAGTTCCAATGTTGCCGGACCTTTGAGATTATCGTAAAATTAGAAACATGGCTTCTAGAGGCCGTGTTACCCTTCGTTGAACCCTACAACCGAGAGGGGGTGAATCCGCCTAATGCATTCAGGGTGTTGTAAAAATTTCTTTTACACTTATTTACATCTTCAATTTTTGATCAACTTAATGTACAATGAAACAAAAATCTTAATAAGTGAGCAGTAGGTATTAAGCAGATTAAATACATATTATCAACACATAATCATCATGCACATAGACAACTGATATAATTGGAAACCCATAAGGGAGAAAACCACATCTTATTATTGTTGTGATGCAAAAGCAAGCTCCAACTCCCTGTCCTCACTAATTTTCTGCAGGCTCCAACCTACAAGAGGCTACTACCTCAATTCTGCAAGCTACAACTTGCAAGGAAGCTCCAACTCCCATCTATTTTCTGGACGCTGCAACCTACAGGAGGCTCCTACCTCAGCTAGCTACAACTGAACATCTATCATGCTACAAATTGATATGGAAGCACCAACTTCCTCACACAATACTGAAACAACATGCTGATTTACCTGGATATCAGCCCCATTATATTCCTTCCTCACTATTGTCCTCCATCCTTCATATCTGCCTTATATTATCTCTGGATCTTCATAGCTTCTCTGTCTGCTCCTTCTTCTTCTTACACTCTCTAAAACCCTTATACCGCTAATTCTCCTCACCTTTTTTTTTAGGCATATTATAATAACATCATTTATAGAAATCACCTCATAGATGTTTGCATTCCATATGGGAATATGAAATGAACAGGTATGACTCTTTGCATTCCACCTTCTCATTTTCTCGCTCAGCACTTCAGGATGTTACAATACTATGTACTCAATTGAGTATTACAGGGGAGATTTTTTATTTCCCTTCGAAGACTTGCCTTTGCATCACATACACTAAAAATAATTAATTCATTTACATTGACAGTTACAACAAATATGTTTCGATTAACCCTTTCATCTCTTGGATCACTGTGTATTTGTATTTTTGCTGTTATCACTGTCTTTTCAATTTCTGCTATTTATATTCTAGCTCTGCTACATAATTACCCTGTTTCATTTGTTATCTGTGTCTTTTTTGCTGCGTTCACTCACACTTTGCATATAAATTTAATTATACGTATCCATATTCACATCAACCATAACCTTAACACCGATTTGTCACATATTCTAAAAACGGAATTCTTTCATGCTTTACCTTGGCTTTTATCCTTTGATTGACATTATTCATAATGGCATGTTAATAATACCATAATATATGACTATGGTTAAGACCCATCATAACAAAATATATTAAAACCATGCATTCTACTCTATAACCATATAACATTTAATATATAAAACATTTGTAAAGGTTTATCTTTCCGCCAGTCTTGCACATATACCGATGTCACATCCTCAATTATATGACTGTCGTCGATCCTGTTTCCAATCCGACGACCTTCATCATATTGCAAACCTCAAATTTTATTACCTTTCCATACTTTGGTTAAATGCACCACAGTGCCATCATATAAATACACTCGGGTCCCACATATTTTTACCTTAGTTAAAAGAATGTCGACATCTTATTTATCTAGACCCACTTGCAAATTTTATTTAAATACTAAAGCACCAATCATATATCAACAATGCCTCTGTCAATCTGTCCATCCTCAGCATTAATAATCAAACCATACCATAAGTTATAAAACCTTTATAACTTACCATTCCACTAATTTATTACTTTTCACATACATCGATGCTCGTTCAATAGGCCCGCATATATATAAATATTCGGGCCACAGCTTTATGAACTCACCTTTTCGCCTTCCTTGTAGCTTTTCACTTTTCAAATGCCTATGGTTATAAACCATGATAAATATCCTCTCTATATAATTTGAATTATACTTTGGTTAAAAATAATTACCAACGTATATATGTTGGGTCCTACAACAATTTTCAATGCAGATTTTCCTGTGATCTATCCACTTCCCATCCAACGGCAGTCGCATTCCATCAAACACGATGTTTAAGGTTTTAAACCTATGCTATTTTAAATGTGCCTTTTTCACTGTCGGGTCCACACCTTTTGTTAACCTCTGCACAACTTCTGATGTGAACACCGTCAGATCTTTGCCTCCTTTGATCAGATGGCTATCACATAAAATTAAGCCCGACAACTTATCCTTCCAAGCTAACATGAAATAGGTGGTATTTCTTTGCGACGCGTCACTTTCGGAGGTCTACCGCGTAAATTTATTCAATATCGCTACAATTTCCTGTGCTAGCCGCAATAAACCTCGTTTTGGTTTCAAACCCATCTTCACTATTCCATCTTCGCTATTGGCTTAGAGTTCCACTCTTCAAATTTATCGTTCTATTGTGCCTTCTCTTCACGTTTCCATGCCATCTCAGTTCTTGGTTCCACTTTACTCTTGCGCATTCTCCACTATTTTATCAATTCATAGTTCCATCACTTCTAGTTCACCATTCATTCATTAGGTTAGTTAAAAATAATTCAACTTCATGTTGCTTAATTCGGCCAGGAACTCTGTCTCTACACTGTGCGCAATTGACATCAATTTTAACGATAAATTTCTCTTTAAAGGCATCGATCCATTCTATGATCGATGCTCAATCATATGTTATCCATCCAGAATTCAATTACAAGTTGAATGTTCAAATGTTTAAACACACAGTCTCGGAATTCATTTAAATATGTTTGATTCATCTGCACACATATATTGTGCCAAACCTTGAATTTCACATGAGTTAAAACTGAATCAAGCATTCAATGTATATAACATATGAATTTGGAACCTGTTCTCTGTATTAACAGAAAATATTTACATAGGAGTTCTTTTCTAGCCTGATATTCTAATCAGTGGCCTTTCTGTCTAATTTTCTCATAGGCTTACAAAAAAAAACCCTAACTATTAAAAAAAAAACTACTTCCTGTCTCAACCCTCCTCTTGTGGCCTCTGCCACTTTACTTTCTTTCTCTGCAACAATTCCATCTGAATCTGATCTACTCCCTTGTCTTGGTGCTGCTCCTTTGTGCTCCTTTGCCATCAATGACAATATTTCCAACAGTCTCCCCCTTTGGCATTGATGGAAATACTCCAATGCTTCCTCCAAGACTTCCTCTGCTTGCTTTTCAGAAGACCCTTTCTTCTTTTGCTTGCTTTTCCTCCCCCTTTGACATCAATGACAAAGGGTTGCAAATTTTCCAATGTATTTTTGATCTTTTCATTTCCTCTGAACTTAAGGACCTGTTCCATGCACTGCTCCATTTTTCTAGCTCTTTTTTGACAATTTATTGACTGCTCTCCCCCTGGAATGATGCTTTCTTGTCTGATATTGACTATCACTTGTCTTCTGCACTGATCCTGTTTCTTGTATGCAACCCTTTTTTTTCAATCATATCAAAGAGTAACATCTACAGACACTACCCATAGTTTGTCTCTTAGATATTTTAATGGTTCTTTAGCAAGAGGTTTTGTGAATATGTCTGTTGTTTGTTCCTTTGTTGGTACGTATTCCAACTTCACTAATTTCTGTGCTACTGGTTATTTGAGGAAGTGGTACTTTATTGGGATGTGCTTTATTTTTGAATGAAGTACAAGATTTTTTGATATACTTATTGCACTTGTATTGTCACATTTGATGGAAATTGGTTCATTAATGCTTACCTTCATGTCTTGGAGAGTTTTTTTCATCCACATTACTTGTGTGCAACATGTTGTTGCTGCTATGTATTCTACTTCTGTTGTAGATAAAGAGATAGAAGTTTTCTTCTTGCTTAGCCATGCCACCAGACTTTTTCCAAAATAAAATGCACCTCTACTTGTGCTTTTCCTGTCATCCACGCAACTGGCCCAATCTGCATCTGTGTATGATGTCAATGTGAAACTTTTTCCTTTTGGATACCATAGGCCATAATGTAAAGTTCCTTGTAGATATCTAAATATTCTCTTGATTGCAAGTAAGTGATTTTATTTTGGTGTTGCTTGATATCTTGCCACAAGTCCTACTGCCAACATAATGTTTGGTCTAGAAGTAGTTAGATGTAATAGAATTCCTATCATGGATTTGTAAAGTTTTTTATCTACATCTGTTGATCCATCATTAGCACAAAGTTTGCATCCAATGATCATGGGAGTTGACACAGGTTTGCAATCTTCCATTTGAAACCTTTTCAACATTTCTCTTAAGCATTTTTCTTGAAAAATGAATATTCCTATGTTATTTTGTTGAATTTGAAGTCCTAAATAGAAGGTGAGCTCTCCGATCATAGACATCTCAAATTCTGATTTCATTTCTTTAGCAAATATTTTTGCTAACTCATATTTGTTGCTACCAAACATGATGTCATCTATATACACTACTACAATTAAGAGTTCATTTTCATTAGCCTTTATGTACAAATTGTTGTCTACTCCTCCTTTATTGAACCCTTGTTTTTGCAAGTATTTTTCCAGCCTTGAATACCAGGCACGAGGAGCTTGTTTCAGATCATATAAGGCTTTCTTTAGTCTGCACACATAGTCATGTTTATCTATTAATGAGAATCCTTCAGGTTTTTCCATGTCAACTTCTTCCTCTAAGTCGCCATTCAGGAAGGTGGACTTCACGTCCATTTGGTATACCCTGAAATCATGATAGCATGCAAAGGCCAGAAAAATTATGATTGCTTCCATTCTGGCTACAGGGGCAAAGGTTTCATCATAGTCAAGTCTTTCAATTTGAGAATACCCCTTGCATACAAGTCTGGCTTTATTTATGATTACCTACCCTTGTTCATTCATCTTATTCTTGAATATCCATTTTGTGCCAATGAAATTTTTCCCAGTGGGTCTTGGAATTAACTCCCAGGTATTGTTCTTCTCAATTTGGTCTAGTTCTTCATTCATAGCATTTACCTAGTTTTTTTCTTTGTTGGCTTCTTCGAACTTCTTTGGCTCTATTTGAGATAGCATGGCTAGGTATACTTCTTATGTCTATTCAACAAGTTGTCTTCTTGTCTGGACTCCCACACTCTTGTCCCCAATGATTTGATCTTCTGGGTAGTTCTTTTAAGTGTGTCTTGAGGGACCTTTTGAGTTTAATTCAGTATCTTCTGTTGTCTTGCTAAGTTCATCATTTTCTTGGTTCTCAGCTTCATGATCATCTGGAGGATTGGTGCAGCTTGTGCTTCTTGTTCTATTTGGTAGATCTTCATCAAATCCTACATCAATGCTTTCCACAACTTTGTGTAGTCTTTTTTTGTAGCACTTGTAACCCTTACTCTTGGATGCATATCCTAAAAATATTCCTTCATCAACTCTTGCATCAAACTTCCCTAGTTTTTCATCATTATTTTTTATGAAACACTTTCTTCCAAAGACTCTAAAATGGTTGATTGATGCTGGTTTACCATGCCATAATTCATAAGGATTCTTATCCCAATTTGATCTTAGATGAGCTTTGTTGAGAATATGAACAGATGTGTCAACTGCTTCTGCCCAATAGGTTTAGGGAATGTTACTTTCTTGCATCATGGCTCTGGAAATCTATTGTACTGACCAGTTTTTCTTTCTGCCACTCCATTCTACTGAGGTGTACTTGCAATTGTAAACTATTGTTTTATCCCATGTTCATTGCATAGGTATGCAAAATCATAGTCTGTAAATTCACCTCCTCTGTCTGATCTGATGTGTTTTATCTTGCATCCTATTTGATTTTCTTCCAATGCCTTGAATATCTTGAATTTCTCAATTGCTTCAGATTTATATTTGAGAAATTCCACCCACGTCATTCTGGTAAAATCATCTATTATCAGCATGAAATAAGATTCTCCACCTAGTGCATTAGTTCTTGAAGGTCCACACAGGTCCATGTGTACAAGATGAAGTGGCCTACTTGTAGATATTTTATCTTTGGTCATGAACGATGTGTAGGTTTGTTTGCCCAATTGGTAAGATTTAAATATGGTATTTGGAGGCTTCTTTATTGTAGGCATATTTCTGACTGCTTTCTTCTTTCTCAGACTGATGATGTGGTCAAAGTTTAAGTGTCCCAATCTTCTATGCCATAACCATGATTCATCAATTTTTCTTAATTATGTGGCATGTTTCATTCTCTTCTTCCAATATATAGACATTTCTTTCTATTCTAACACCTTTGATCAAGGTCTTTCCCGTGGTGCTCGATCTTACTTCACAATATTGGGCTCTGAAAAGGACCTCACAGCCTTTATCACACATTTGACTAACGCTTAGTAGATTGGCTTTCAGCCCATCCATAAATAGTACATCTTGAGCCTCTCCTCTTCCATTATTCAGACTGACTGAGCCTTTTCCTTTGATTTTCCCTTCTTTATCATGGCTGAATGTTACATTTCCTGATTTCTTTACATCAAAGGTTACAAACTTGCTTCGATCTCCAGTCATATGCTTTGAGCATCCAATGTACATATACCATTGGCTTTTCTGATCTTGAGCTATTAGAGCGAGGTCACACTTATTTAGATTCTTTTTCCATTGCATGCTACTATTTTTTTGGTACCTTTCCTGAGAATACGGACCACATTCTTTGAGAGGACTTCTGTGAGACTTGTGCCTAATTTAATGGAAGACAAAGCATTTGATTATATTTCTGAATGGATTATGAGTGAATTCTCCATTGTTCATAAATCTCTTCGGGGTTTTAAACACAAATTTTTGTCCATATGTTCGCACTCCATGGTTTTATGGCCGAAGCCCTTACAACAAAAACAATACCTATGGAAACGATTAGTGTATCTAGTGAAGGTTTGTCTTCTCCATTTGGTTGCTCGAGGTTGCAGCTCGAGGTTGTTGGGAAAATACCGAGAGGGGGTAAATCAGTATGTAGAGCTGACTAGGAACTTTTAATTTTTTCTTTCTTGAAACCATATGCTACTTTACTGAATCCAACTTGTATGTTCAGAGATCTTATTATGTCTTTACTTAGATCATTGCATCATTCATCAGATGTTATGCAGTAAGCATGAACAGAAATAACAGAACAAACCATCAATCATAAGCAATACATATGAACACCAGTATTTAAGGTGGAAACCCAATTCGGGAGAAAACCACCGCTGCTGTTATCTCAGTCTTCAATATTTATTATAAAGAAAACTTCTTACAATTTTATGCTGGTGCAGACTCATACCAACACACAAGCACCCACTTGCAGAAGGCTACAACCTTCTCTCATTTACCAGCCTCTCCTGGAAGGGAGCTACAACCCCCTGCTCTCGTTTACCAGTTACCACTAGAAGGGAGCTTCAACCCCCTCACTGAAGGCTTCGACCCTCAGTACTACTGTAGACCACGTTTCATCCACTTCCACACAACATACCTTGTAGGCCACCAGATTTATTCATTTTCTTCAGAGGTGCATCCTTAATTCAGATCTCTTAGCAATCTGTTACCCATTCCATACATATATACTTCAAAGTGAAGTATTCATTCACAACCCTTACTCATGCATACGTTCTTCGTGATTTCGTCAGTCGATTAAACTAGGAATTAATCATCATCTGATCTAGAGATGTTGATCAATCATCATATTCATAGGTGCACCATAGATTTAGATATATCAGAGTTTATTCATACATATATCTCTAAAAGAGATTCGTTTATTATCAACCCTTTCGCATGCACACAATTCTTCATGATTCTCATCACCTTATATAGTTTTCGCCTTTATTAAAACCTTGGGTCAAAAACCATTCAATTGCTAATGGTATTCGTGGATGGGGTCAAAATAGATAATCTAGCGAGATCTCCATAACTCACACTGTTCTATTGATCTTGGTAATTAATTTAATACTTTTGAACTTAACTTTAGGATTAAGGTTAACCCTTCGCATTTTAACGCTTTCAAACAATGTGGTAAACCTTTGACCCCGGGCCCACAAATATAGTCAATAGCCAATCCAATATGCGCACGGTACCATAAGTAAGCTTCGCGTTCTTCATTATCGTTCGTGCCCCTTCATAAAGCGATCGTCGTCCAATGGCTTCCCTCCAGATCGACGGCACACGACAATATCGCTCGGCTTCTTTGGTCGAACATTAACGTGTGATGGCGCACTTTAATCGGTGGTTTTAGGGGTCCCGTCTATGCCACGCATTGAATAGTCTATGGAATCGCTCCCAAAATTAAAATACCGCTTGCCCGTTGAGAGTGGTACGATAAAAACCACAAACCCCCTTTACTGTTCACTTTTCGTGGTTCCGTCCTTCTACTCTAGGTTCCGACACACTTTTGTATTCGTCCGATTAGATTTTGTGGAAGATCAATGGTACTGCGGGAGTTCAAATAGTCCGATAACTAACCCAAGTGGTGCCTCCGCAGTTGACCCGCCCATCGGGCGCTAACCACAGATCTACGACTGTTGTTAAGTGTGGCAGTACGTACCCGATGATCTTTTCCGTACCGAGAGGCTCAGCGTGCATATTCTTTTACTCTACCTTCGTTTCTTTCGCCATCGCATCTTCGTTGCCTCTGCCTTCAACGTAATATTTGTCTCCGCTCCTCACATCAAGTAGGTTGTCATCAGGACCACATATTCAAGATACATATTGCCAACAATTCTCCCCATATCATTCTTCACTCCTACTATGATATATAATATATATCAACTCTTCCATTGGTTTTCCCACTACATAAACTTTATCAACCTTTCCATCGATATCTACCTCACATAAACTTCTCGTTCTTCAAATTGCACATTCGGGTATTTGATTAATTAGTTGCCATCAAGGACAACACATTGCATCATATTGCCAATAGAGGTAGCCTTTTCATTTTCTGTATCCTGTGCTGATTGAATTCGATTATCTTCGTCTGACAGTGTGCAACAATATGTCCCAATTTGTGGCAGACAAAACAAGTGATATATCTCATAGGAGGAAAGAATCTCTTTTGACAGATTCCGAATTTATTCAATTCATATTTAGGATTGTAAGAGCCTTTTTCAGCTGATTGTTTCTTCATTTCGTTCTTTGTCTCTTGATGTTGCTACTTGTTTTTGTTTGTTTCATCACACATCAAGTTCTTGCTGGCTTCTCGCTTCTCTCGGGTTCCTTTTGAGTCGCTTCATCATTCCTTTCAATGTCCGCCTCTCCCGAGGTCTCCATGGAGGCAATCTCATCTTCAAGCCGGCGACACCCCCGCTCCTTTCTTCTATCGGGCCTTTAGCCGCAATAATCTTAGATTGTTGAGAGTTAATTTTTTCCTTTTTTACATCTTTCCTCACAAAGATGATCTTATGGTTATCTTCTACCTTGGATTTGTTGGTTTCTCCTTCGTAACCTATCCTAGTTTTTATGAGAGGAGATCTTTGAGCATTTAGTATTTTATTCAGCTATTCAGAGCTTGTCATTTGAGGAATGTTCATTGATAATTTCCTTTGGGTGTTTTCTAATTTCTTTCTCAAGCATACTACTTCTTCTTCCAATTTCTCTTGCTTCTGAATTTTATCCTCGATTTACTTTAGTAGAGTGTCTTCCACCTTCTTAGCTTCTTCAAGTTTTACTTTCAATTGACAGAGGTCTTCTGAAGTTGGTTCTTCTTTTACATATTTGAGGAGAATGTCTTTCTATTTTCTGCACTTCAGTCAAGTCTGTATATTTCCTCCAGGGCACTTCTTAGTTCCCCCTCAAGATCTACCTCACATTCTTCCTCCTCTTCTAGAAGGAATCCTTTTGATTCTTCCTTGGCCATCAACACAAATTCAGAGGTTCCTTCTTCATTTGAGGATTCATCTGAGTTTTCAGATGCACTGCTATCTTGTTGAGCATAAAATGATTTTTTATTGAATCTCTTCCCTTTCTGCCAGTTATTTTTTTTGGTTTTCTCTGTCTCTTGAGTTTGATTCTTTTTTTTCTTATGAGGACACTTAGATGCATAGTGCCCAACTCTTCCACGGTTAAAGAATTTAAATGGAAGTTTACCTTTATACTTTCCTGAGCCTCTATCCAATCTTCTGACAAATTTGGCCTCTTCTTCATCAGAGCAGGAGCATGTATCTTCTTTTTCTTCTTTGCTCTTCTCTACCTTAAAGGCTGCCTCCCTCACATTTGACTTCCTTTGTGGAAGTCTCATCTCATAGGCTATTAAGTTTCCAAGTAATTAGTTCATGGTCATTGTTTCCCAGTTAGTTGTTTCTTCTACGGCAGAAACCTTGGGGTTAAAACTGGATGGTAAAGATCTCAATATCTTTTGAACAATTACACATTCTCTAATGGTTTCTCCTACAGCTTTCATGTTATTCACAATTTCTGCAACCCTTAAGAAGAAGTTGGCAACATCTTCTTCTTCATTCATTGTTATATTTTCAAACTAAGCTCTATAGACTTGTAGTTTGACCATCTTCACCTTTGTATCTCCCTCATGGGTAATTTCTAATGTATCCCATATTTATTTGGTAGTCTTTTTGTGCATTACTTTGATAAATTTCGCCTCACGCAAACCACTTAAGAGAGCATTCATGGCTTTGGCATTAGCTATAAAATCTTGTTTGGCTTCCTTCTCTCTGTCAGAATCCTTTGGGGCATATCCCAAATCCACAGCAGTCCAAAATTTTATTCCTAGAGACATTATGTACGTCCTCATTCTTATTTTCTAGAAGGCATAGTTATCGCCAGTAAACAAAGGGGCTTTATTTGTTGAGCAACCTTCTAGACTAGCCATCTTGGGGACCTAGGATCTCCTTCCAGTTGTTAAACTAATACAGAAGGAACTTGGCTTTGATACCAATTGTTGGACCCTTAGTTAAACTGAGAGGGGGGGTGAATCAGTTTAACACTTCATGGTCTTTTAAACTTTCTATTACATTTATTTACATCTTCATTTCATGGTTCTACTTAATATATAATGAAACAAAAATATTAATATGTGTGCAGCAAGTATTAAGTAGATAAATTACAGAACATCAACACATAATCATCATGCACATGGACAATAGATATAAGTGGAAACCCATAAGGGAGAAAACCACATCTTATTATTGTCATTATGCAAAGTCAAGCTCCAACTCCCTCTCACCACTGATTTTCTGTAGGCTCAAACCTACAGGAGGCCACCACCTCAATTCTACAAGCTACAACTTGCAAGGAAGATCCAACTCCCATCTTTCTACAGGATGCAACCTACATGAGGCCTCTACCTCATCCAGCCTACAAATGAACATCTATCATGCTAAAACTTGATATGGAAGCACCAAATTCTACACAATACTAAACAACATGCTGATTTACCTGGATATCGACCCCGTTATATTCCTTCTTCACTACAGTCCTCCATCCTTTATATCTGCCTTATATTATCTCTAGATCTTCACAGCTTCTCTGTCTGCTCTTTCTTCTTCTTACACTCTTTAAAACCCTTATTCCGCTAATTCTCCTGACTTTTTTTTTTAAGCATGTTATAATAACATCATTTATAGAAATCACCTCATAGCTGTTTGCATTCCATATGGGAATATGAAATGAACAGGTATGACTCTTTGCATTTCTCATTTTCTCGCTCAGCACTTCAGGATGTTACAATACTATGTACTCAATTCAGTATTACAGGGGAGATTTTTTATTTGCCTTCGGAGACTTGCCTTTGCATCACATACACTAAAAATAATTAATTCATTTACATTGACAGTTACAACAAATATGTTTCACTTAACCCTTTTAGCTCTTGGCTCGCTGTGTATTTGTTTTTTTTCTACTGTCACTGTCTTTTCAATTTCTGCTATTTATATTGTAGCTCTACTGCATAATTACCCTGTTTCATCCGTTATCTGTGTCTTTTGTGATGCGTTCACCCACACTTTGCATATAAATTTAATTATACGTATCCATATGCACATCAACCATAACCTTAACACCGACTTGTCACATATTCTAAAAACGGAATTCTTTCACACTTTACCTTCACTTTTATCCTTTGATTGAAATTATTCATCATGGCATGTTAATAATACCATAATCTATGACTTTGGTTAAGACCCATCATAACCAAATATATTAAAACCATGCATTCTGCTCTATAATCATATAACCTTTAATATATAAAACATTTGTAAAGGTTTATCTTTCCGCCAGTCTTACACGTATACCGATGCCGCATCCCTGATTAAATGACTGTCGTCGATCCTATTCGCAATCTGACGATCTTCTTCATATTGCAAATCTCAAAGTTTATTACCCTTCCATACTTTGGTTAAATGTACCACCGTGCCATCATATAAATACACTCGGGTCCCACATCTTTTTACCTTAGCTAAAAGAATGTTGACATCTTATTTATCTGGACCCACTTGCAACTTTTAATTAAATACCAAAGTGTCAATCATATATCAACAATGCCTCCATCAATCTGTCCATCCTTAGCATTAATAATCAAACCTTACCATAAGTTATAAAAACTTTATAACTTGCCATTCCACTAATTTATGACTTTTCACATACACCGATGCTCGTTCAATAGGCCTGCATATATATAAATATTCGGGCCACAGCTTTACGAACTCACCTTTTCGCCTTCCTTGTAGCTTTGAACTTTTCAAAAACCTATGGTTATAAACCATGATAAATATCCTCTCTATATAATTTGAATTATACTTTGGTAAAAAATAATTACCAATGTATCTATGTTGGGTCCCACAACAATTGTCAATGCATCTTTGCTCGTGATCTATCCGCTTCCCATCCAACAGCAGTCACATTCCATCAAACACAATGTTTAAGGTTTTAAACCTATGCTATTTTAAACATGCCTTTTTCACTGTCGGGTCCACACCTTTCGTTAACCTCTACACAACTTCTGATGCAAACACCGTCAAATCTTTGCCTCCTTTGACCGGACGGCTATTGCATAAAATTAAGCCCGGCAACTTATCCTTCCAAACTAACGCGAAATAGGTGGTATTGCTTTGCGACGTGTCACTTCCGGAGGTCTATCACATAAATTTCTTCAATACTGCTTACCCTTTCAAAGCAGCGCGATAAACCCTTGGTGGTTTTCGAAACCATCTTCACTATTCCACTTCACCATTAACTTCCATTTCCAAACTTTTGACCTTTGTTTCTCGTTGTTCCTTCTCTCCCGCCCACGCAATTCGTAAATTGAAGATTTCGGGGCTTGTAATGGGGCTTCATCTCTCGTCATTTATAATTGCAATAACCCAAAGCACTCTAACCATTCATTCATTAGGTTAGTTACAAATCATTCAACTTCTCGTTGCTTAATTCAACCAGAACTCGTCTCTTACACCGTGCACAATTGACATCAATTTTGTTGAAAATGGCAACAAGAAACAAAGAAGGAGGCTTCCGAAACATCTTTCTTGATCCTAGTTGGAAAGTGATCACCTAAACTAGGTGGGGACCACACATGTGATTTTTGTCGGAAAAAACTATTTTTAGACTATGTCTATTTTTAGACATACGGAGCATGATTCGGGGATTCCAGTTGGATATTCTTGAAGTATGTGACATGTTGGTAAAAATAGATGAGACTCATATTTTTAGGTCACAGGCTATTTTTAGACTGCCTCTCCTAAAAATATGGAAGTCAAATATTATTTACCCTTAATAATATTTAGACTATAAACACCAAGCATTTCGGAGCACTTCGCTGATCTCTCGGGGCATGGCATGAAGTCGACATAAGGTTAATCGAATTTCCTACGGTTATTTGGAGCTATTTCATGGTTGATCAGCTAGACTCATGTGGCAGAGTTTTGGTGGAGTTGATTGAGGAGTTAATGGAGAGTGTGTTCCGGTTAACTAGTTTAACTAGTTATGATCAGTTTAACTTGTGATTATGCTAGAGATGAGTTGGGTGAATTAATTATTAATTAATTCATTGATATTAACTCATTATTAAACTAAAATAACACATCAGTTAACTCAGTGCATGGACAGTTCAGTGAAAGACTAGTGGAAGAGGTAGATGAAAGGGTGAGACTGACAGCAGTTGTACATTAGTTGTGCATGAGATTTGCACAATCAGTGGGATGATGATGCCAATGATGATTGCACTGTACCAACTAGGTGAATTCGAATTCCATTCAGCTATATTCATTTTTTGGATTGCGCAGTAGAGGCAAAGAGAGCAATGGGAAGATTTGAACTCCGTGACTAGTTTCCGTATCTAGCTAGTTTTGTGTTCAAGATATGAGATAGTACCGAGTACTTGTGAGGAGTATTGTTCTATGTATCATTCGAATGTTTCTCTTCCATTATATGATACATATAGCTGGGGGTTTTCAGCTATAAAGCTTTCCCATACATGCCGCGTTCTATGTGTGTGATTTGATGTTCTGTCGCTTTGTTTTTTATTCCGCATGTGACGATTAATGGTAGAAGCGATTATGTGTTATGCATGCAATTCGAATTGATGTATGATCAAGTTAATCGCAGCGAATAAACTTCATTATTCAGCAAATTTATACATGGTATCGGAGCTAAATTAATCGTCGAGATCTATTACGGTGATTGTTTATTATTTCCTCGGACAGAGCCTGCATGCGGGCCAGGTAGCCTCTGGAATATTCATCCTTCTTTGTAAGGTGAAAGATCTGGTGAATGCCCATGCAGTCAATCTCTGGTTTGGAAATAATTAGCTCTCAAGTGTAGATCGGAAGCGACTGAGTTATCAGCTGGTGGTGAAATTCGAGTTTGCAGATTTGTGTTCTTGGTGCCGCAGTGAAAATGTCTTTCATCGGTTTGCGACTAGAATATGACTTGGAAGGCAGTTCGAATTATGTTGCATGGAAGGACTGCATGGAGGCTGTATTAGATGATCATGGGCTGTTGGAATTCGTGGAGAAAGAGATTCCAAATCCTACTTCTAATGATGCTGATGTTGTGGAAGCATGGCGAAAGAAACAAGCAAAATGTCGAAGGATCCTGTTGGAGGGTGTAAAGGATCACATTGTATCCAGTTTGCATGGGAAGGCCTCTCCATATTTGATGTGGAAAGCCTTGACGGATCTATACCAAGGCAAGAGCGATCAGAGGAAGCTGGCGCTCAAAGATAAACTCAGGAACATCAAGTGTGAGAAGGGGGAAAGTATGCCGAAGTACCTCACGAGGTTCACCCAATGTCGGGATGAGCTGGGAAGTGTTGGTGTGACGGTGGTGGATGAGGATCTGGTGAGTTTGGCACTTCTTGGTTTGCCGAAGAGTTGGCATGCATATCAAGATAGTGTCAATGGTCGGGAAAAGTTGCCGGGATGGGAAAGACTGTGGTCTGATCTCGTGCAAGAGGAGATCCGGTGAAATACCAGAGATGGTTCTTCGTCAAAGGGAGCTGATGAATAAGACTGCGCTTTGGCTGCCAAAGCAAGGAAGGGGAAGGGCAAGGAGAAGGCTTCTCAATCCGGTGCGGATGGTAAAGAGTGTGACATGTCCAAAGTGAAGTGTTTTCACTATCACGATAATGGACATTACGCCACGAATTTCCCCAAGAAGAAGAAGAACAAGCAGGCTGCTGGATTTGCAGCTGGTGAGGCTCTTGCCTCGCAATTTGAGCTGGACTTCTCATTGATCGCATGCATGTTGTCTAGTGCATTGGGATCGGGGTGGTATATTGATAGTGGTGCTTCCTTTCACATGACTGGAGATGCAAATCTTTTTAGTGACTTGGTGGAGAAAGGTCTCCAGATGCATGTTGAGTTGGGCGACGGTGGACGATACAATGCGACCGGCATTGGTACCATAACCTTTCAGAGGGAGTCAGGTAAACTCATTCTTTTACAAGATGTATTGCATGTACCAGGTCTAACAAAGAATTTGATCTTAGTTGCAATGTTAGAGGATAAAGGGTATGAAGTTGTCTTTAGAGAAGGAAAGGTGTTCCTTCGGCACAAGGCAACGGGACAAGTCAAGAAGGTTGGGATTCGAGCAAAGAATCTCTACAGACTTGAAGTAGATGGGATGTCTACGGAGCTTCCTACTATTGGGAAGCGGGAGGAAGACATGCAATTGAAGCTTGAGAGGGAGCGGGTTTTGCATACAGGTGATAGTGAACCTCGGGATGTGGAGCAGCCACAAGAGGATCATGGAGTGGAAGAGACCACTCATGCAGAGAAATTTCATGCCAGACGGGCAGAGGGAGTGCATGCAGCTATACCACCAGGTATGAGGTGGGGCGACATGCATTAGTAATCCCATGAGGAGATTTCTGGGCAGATTCATGAGATGGTGTGGATCTCATGAGTTGAACCTGGCTACGAGGTGCCCACAGCATGGTAGTAGCAAGATCAGTTGGAGTGATGCAGGCAGATCAAAGTGACAGTGTCAGATACTGGAGCGCGGATCAGAGTTGACAACAAATGCAAGAGTGCATGGGTGCAAGAGTTAAACAATGCAGTAGTTCCTGATGACATGTGCAGTTGGTACCAGCAGAAGTCGAAGACTTTGATGATAGATGCTAGATGCATCAAGACTGATTGAGTTGTTTGGAGCCTATTCAGTTTCAGAGGAGTTGCAGAGCAGATGCATGGAGTTGCATGGCGCTTGCAAAGGGTGCATGGCACATGCATGGAGTTGCATGGTGCATGCAAAGGGTGCATGGCGAATGCATGGAGTTGCATGTCGCATGCATGGAGTTGCATGGCGCTTGTGAAGGTTGCAGGGCGAATGCATGGAGTTGCATGTCGCATGCAAAGACAGCCCTTTCTTGTTGAGAGGGAGTGTTGAAAATGGCAACAAGAAACAGTGAAGGAGGCCTCCTGAAACATCTTTCCTGATCCTAGTTGGAAAGTGATCACCTAAACTAGGTGGGGACCACACATGTGATTTTTGTCGAAAAAATCTATTTTTAGACTATGTCTATTTTTAGACATACGGAGCATGATTCGGGGATTCTAGTTGGAGATTCTTGAAGTATGCAACATGTTAGTAAAAATAGATGAGATTCATATTTTTAGGTCACAGGCTATTTTTAGACTGCCTCTCCTAAAAATATGGAAGTCAAATATTATTTACCCTTAATAATATTTAGACTATAAACAGCAGTTTACTCTCTTGGAGCACTTCAGTTTGACCCCCAGAGGTGGGGCATGCAGCTGACATAAGGAAATTCGAATTTCCTATGGGTTAGTTGAGCTATTGCATGGTTGACTTTAGTTAGACTCATGTGGCAGAGTTTTGGTGGAGTTGATTGAGGAGTTAATGGAGATTGTGTTCCGGTTAACTAGTTTAACTAGTTATGATCAGTTTAACTTGTGATTATGCTAGAGATGAGTTGGGTGAATTAATTATTAATTAATTCGCTGATATTAACTCATTATTAAACTAAAATAACACATCAGTTAACTCAGTGCATGGACAGTTCAGTGAAAGACTAGTGGAAGAGGTAGATGAAAGGGTGAGACTGACAGCAGTTGTACATTAGTTGTGCATGAGATTTGCACAATCAGTGGGATGATGATGCCAATGATGATTGCGTTGTACCAACTAAGTGAATTCGAATTCCATTCAGCTATATTCACTTTTTGGATTGCGCAGTAGCGGCAGGCAGAGCAGCAGAAGGATTTGAACCTGTGACGAGTTTCAGATCTAGCTAGTTTTGTGTTCAGCATATGAGATAGTACTGAGTACTTGTGAGGAGTATTGTATTATGTATTGCTGAATGTTTCTCATCCATTATATGATACATATAGCTGGGGTTTTTCAGCTATAAGCTTTCCCCATACATGCTGCGTTCTATGTGTGTGAATTGATGTTCTGTCGCTTTGTTTTTTATTCCGCATGTGACGATTAATGGTAGAAGCGATTATGTGTTATGCATGCAATTCGAATTGATGTATGATCAGGTTAATCGCAGCGAATAAACTTCATTATTCAGCAAATTTCTACAAATTTGAACGGATAAATTTCTCTTTAAAGGCATCGATCCATTCTGTGATCGATGCTTAATCATATGTTATCCATCCAGAATTCAATTACAAGTTTAATGTTCAAATCTTTAAACACACAGTCTCGGAATTCCTTTAAATATGTATGATTCATCTGCACACATATATTGTGTCAAACCTTGAATTTCACATGAGTTAAAACTGAATCAAGCATTCAATGCATATAACATATGAATTTGGAACCTATTCTCTGTATTAACAGTAAATATTTACATAGGAGTTCTTTTCTAGCCTGATATTTTAATTAGTGGCCTTTCTGTCTAATTTTCTCATAGGCTTACAAAAAAAACCCTAACTATTCAAAAAAAAACTACTTCCTATCTAAACCCTCCTCTTGTAGCCTCTACCACTTTACTTTCTTTCTCTGCAACAATTCCATCTGAATCTGATCTGCTCCCTTGTCTTGGTGCTACTCCTTTGTGCTCCTTTTCCATCAATGACAATATTTCCATCACCTTCATCCTAGCAATCAAGTCTTTGATGGACTTGTCTTGTGCCTATTTTTCTCTTTGTAGCTTCTCGACCTCATTCTGCAGGGACGTTACCACCTTCTAATTTGTTGCCAATGTAGCTTCCATATCCTTTAGTCTCTAGCACACTGTACATGCTTTACTTTCTAAAACCTTTAAGTCGAACAAGGCCTTATTCAGTTGTTTTGGGGTGGTTCCGGGCTCATCGAATGTCGGGGCTACACATACATGTTGGTCCCATTTTGAGTGTAAGTTAGACAATCTATGTTTTAGACTTACAATCTTTGTGGTCTTTTGAGTATTATCTTCTTGCTCCTTAGCTAGTGAATCGGCGAGAGCCTATTAGTCATCAGTATTTTTCACTTGTTTTGATGACTATATGCCTTGTCAAGGTTTTCTAGAAACCAATTTCAAATAGTCAATTTGTCCTCTAGAAAACCCCTCAGAGAAAATTTTTATCTTTCCCCCCCTCTCTCTTGCATACTGTGATTGAAATGGTCATCCAGCTTAAAATCCTATCCTAGATCAATAGGCCTTACCCTATCCATAATTTTCACAAACCTCTTATCTCTGATATCCAAAATCCTCCTATTTCACAAAAAAGTCTGTCCAAACATAAGTCAAGTTGTCCTTGTTACCTTCTCACTGACTAAAGCTACTGTTTGATGACTTAAGTATGTCTAGGAAACCCTTTTAAAAGGTCATAACAAAGTGTCTAGGTTAGGTGATGGTGCTTAAGATGAATATCTTAAAAGACCCGTGTCTTGTTAAGAACTCTATTTTTACTATCAATCAAAGTATCATGTCCTTATATCTGGAAAAAAAAATCCTTTCGTTATCCCTAGGTCGTGCACCATCAAGTTGTCATATGTCTTGTTTCAACAAAACTCAGAAAGTCAATTCAGGAAGAAACAAAGTAAGAAGGTCCTATGTCCGAAGAAAAGTGATCAAGTGAAATTTTCAAGCATTATCATCATGATACATTAGAAAAGGCCTCCAATGATCAAAGTCATTTTATCAGTGCATCTCTGCAGGGGTGCTAGGATGGATGGCATTAATCAGTTTTGGGCAAGAAAACACTTCAAGGAAAAGCTTCAAAGAAAGAGTAGTTGACTGTTTGAAGACTAAAGAAAATATAGGCTTAAGAAGAAGAAAGCCAACAAGATTCATCCCTGCAAAATCAAAAATACCAAGAAGGTCAAAGAATTATTCATCTTGGAAAAATAAGTACAAATGTGTGGCAGTTTTCTGGCAAAAGACTTCTAGCAGTCTAGGCATCAAAATGAGAAGCATAAAAAGAAACAGTTTGTTTTTATACACCTATAGCCTAGATTCAAAATCATCAAAAGAACTACTATCCCCAATGAAGCCACAATTGCTGCAAAGAAGATTTATTTCCTAAGACAGACACAGTAGACATTTATCATTTGGAAATACATTACCTACCCATGGGTTTCACAGTAAGACTCTATAAGAACATGTCTCATGAGAAAATTGGACAAAACGTAAAACAGTTTGTGTTTAACAAGCCTCCTTCAAAGATAAACATAGGTTGTTTAAAGAGCCCAGATTTTGTTTGAAGTACCTTCCTTCAAGCATAAACAGAGTGCCCACACAGTTTTAAAGAAGCCTCCGTCAATGACAAGTAGAGGGCAAAGACTTAAGTTTAAAGGGCCTCCTTCATGACAATTAGAGGGCACAATTGCTTTTAAAAGGGCCTCCTTCATTTGATAAACAAAGGTAGGCCAAGTTTTGTTTTAAATACATCCTTAAAAGATAAGCAGATGGCAAACATTTGTTTTTATGAGGTACCCCTTCAAAGAAAGTCAAAGGGCATAAAACAGACATTTTTTTTAAAAGGCTAAAGCTTCATTTGATAAACAGAGACCGGGCCTAAACTTTGTTAAAGGGTTGAAACTTAAATGAAAAACAGAGATAAGTCCATTTTCTTTAAAGTACTCCCTTCAAAGAAACACTGACCAGTTAAGCCATTATGGGAAGTATCTTAGACTTTTTATAAAGTTTAGAAAAGTGTGAAGGTGAAGCATTTAATTTTCATTTTAGGGGGAAAAAAATTAATTTTCCAACCTCATTATAAAAGCACTGAAGCCCTAAAATGGGCATCTTCAACTAAATGATCGACTGGCAGAGAGAGCAGGTCAGGTTTCAGACTTCAGGCAAGCCTTGTGCAAAATTCAACGGTCACGACACGCCTGTGCCTAAGTGCTACGCGCCTATACCAGCCTACAGAAGGACTTTATAAGGGGCATGACATGCCTGTATACTGGTGCGACACGCCTGGTATTCCACCTGACGTGCATTTTTCCACCTGGGTACCCGGCCCAGCATGCAGACGCTACGCGCTTGTGTGCAAGGGCATAGCACCAATCAACTACTACAAAAAGGGGCCCGAATTGAATTGTTTTTACCTAGTTTTGTTTTTCACCACATCAAAGAAGTTGTGAAGGTATTTTTTTCTCTTCCACCCTGTTGTCGCACAAATTGTCCAGGCACCGCGACAACGGCTCAGATTGGGGGCTGTCACCTTTATCCCCAATCTCTCTATTTAAGCTGTCTCCTTGCAGGCCAAGGGAGGTAGACCCTTCTAGAAATGAAGATGACAAATCCAGGAGACAAAGCTAAAACATCAAATACTTATAAAATGAACGAGATTCCACAGATCTAGATTAGATATTACGTTTAAAACCAGTGCCTTATGGAGTCAAACAAAATCCCGCTATGCAATTATAAACGAGTAAATGACGATTAACTACTACTTGTTAAAACACGATTGCTCACAATGATATTTAATTGAAAAACGCCACAACCATGAATAACTTGAACTCACAATAATATGAGAATGCCAGATACTTGCAATATTTCCAGATTTATGATGCTTCAATATAACCCAGTTTAAAAATTTAAATGATCCACAGTCAAACTTTAGATAAAAAATGTAGTGTATTTGACTATAGAAAATTCGAAATTTTTTGTATTTTTTTAAATTTTTAGGATTTTTTGAGATTTTTTATTTTTATTTATTTTTATTTTTTTAAATTAAATCTAAATCTAAACAAAAACAAATTTTAAAACTAAATATATTTGAAAATAAAGCTAAAATCTAAAGCTAAAATAGGTCTAATCTAACAAAAGTTAAACTAAATTAAAACTAAAATTGAAATAAACCAAAGTCCAAAAAGACTAATCTAATTAACAAAAAAAAAAAAAAAAAAATTTGGCGCCGTTGCCGGGGATAGAGTTTTTTTGTCCTTGGTCTTAGCGACATTTTATAATCTTCTGATCTTTCATCGCCATTCATTAGCCTGTCGCAAGGGATCACATTTTCTGGCGACTTTTCATCTCTTCATATTTTCATCGTCTTATCTTTCATCATATCACTAATCATTTCATCATTGTATCTTTAGGACCTGGACATTTCGGTTGGCTTCTTGTTTGGGTGGCGACTACACTTATTCATCTACTTACTCCCAGACAAGAATCCCCCCCTGATATCCATCTGTTATCTCTCGATTATCTCTTCTGTTTTAGAATCAGTTTCATGTTCAAGTGGCGACTCCAATTCTTTCATTTCTTACAAGAGTTCCCGCTAAGAGGTTCACTTCTTGAGGACCTTTTGACTATTCTTGAACACGGATCCGTTTCTAAAATCTTAAAAACGATATCATGGATATTTTTGTGCCGTGTAATTTTGCTAATATTCAGGGTTATCCCCATGATCTCCCTCAAATGGATAAATTACCTATCTTTCAAGGAAATGATGCAGTTAGTGTTAAATCTCATTTGTTTGCTTTCACTAACTGGTGGAATAGAATTGCAGTTGCAAATAATAATTTCGATGATGTAAAGATGAAAAATTTTGTTCTTACTTTTGGTGAGAATGTTACTGAATGGTTTACAGAAAATCCTGATAATTCATTTAATACTTTTGAATCAATTGTAACTGCTTTTAAGGAAAAGTATGGTGATAAAAGGGAAGATAGGCATTTGGTAAGAGAAATCAGTACCATAAAAAAGAAAGAAAATGAAACGACTGAAGAATTTAACAGGAGATTTAATGGTATTCTTAGAGAAATATCTCAAACTCATAAACCTCCTGATGGATCTCTTCTGAATTTTTACATTGATGCTTTTGATTCTGATACTTCATATGAGTTAAGGCGAGCTAAAACTGCAAATTATAAATCTTGTCAATCTTTAGCTGAGGAGATTGAAAAGGATAAGAAAGCATCTGGAATGTCCAAAACTCCAGATTTTGATAGGTCTTTGACAGATACTCTAGAAGATGATGATCACCCTGTGAAAAGGTTAATGCAAAAACTTGAAAGCATGGAGCTTAATCATGCTAAGAAACTTGAAATCATGGAGCTTAATCATGCTAAAGAAATAAGTGTCTTACAGGCTAGGTTGGTCCAAATGGAAAGAGCTTGAACACATAATTCCCAACCTAGAAATAATAATTCTTTGCAGAAAAGAGACCTATCTTATGAGCAGAGACCGACAAATCAATTTGATTTTGCAAATCTTGTGGAAGAAGCTCCGCCTTATTGTAGATTTTGTGATGCTCTTCATGAAGAGGCTACTTGTCCCATTGTCAAAAGGATCATAGCTAGTAGAATGGCAAGGTCAAGTCATCAAATTAATGTTGTTGGTAATAACTATCACGTGCATATAGAAGATCATGAAAGTCAGGTTAAGGAACCAGCTCAGATGATTAAGGATGTGCAACCCAATCATATGCAAATAATTCAAAGCATGGAAAACAGATTAAAGATCATGGAATTTAATCACTCCAATCAAATAATTTCCATGGAAGAAAAACATGTTAAGGAAATAAATGTCATGGAAAACAGGTTGAAGATAATGGAAGTTAATCATTCTAATCAGATGTCCATCATGGAAGAAAGACACACCTAGGAAATGAATACCATGAAGGAAAATCACTTGTTGGAAATAAAAAATATGGAGGCAAATCAGATGAAATTAATAGTAAGTCATGCTAGGGAGATGAGTTCCATACAAAAGAAATTGGAAAAAATGGAAGAATTACAAATGTTTCAGCCGAAATTTGATTATGAAGATTCATCAACAGATCATAAGACTTCTTGTCTACTAAATCCATTCTCATCTCATCACATGGAGGATTTAACTATGATTTCAAAGGATGTTGAGAAAGACCATGCTTATGTGTCACCATTGACAAAGTATATCCAGAATAATATTGGTCACGCTCTAGGTTCTTCATATATTTTGTACAAACATCTTCAAGATGAGGACAAAAAATCTACAGTGGTCTCATTGTTGACATCACAACCCACTCAGAAGAAGAGAAAGAAACAAAAAAGGAGAAGAAAGTGGTTTGATTCGTCTGATGGTCGAGAGCAGCTTGACATTTGGATAAGACAAAGTCCTACATTATGCAAGATCGGCCATGGCACATCTGAAAAACAGCCCACAAACTTGCCTGAAAGTAGGCAGATGCTCAGCATGCACTATATTGAGCACATCTGATGCCACAGGGCATCCTCTGTATTGTATTTCTAACCCTACTCCTTGTTATTTCAGCATTTCATTTTGCAGCTAGAGTAGATTTACTTTTCATGTTAAATAGAATAATAAATAAAAGAAGAGCTTCTATTTTTCATGAGCTTAATGTTATATGATGATATTTGGATGGACGCTACTTATGTAATCTTGTGTGTTGCTTGGATGCAGATTCTGGATTCTCACATTCCTTCGATGAAGCAACGTGTCCCCAAGTAGAGCCAGATGTTGACCACACTTTGTCAACGACCCCATAGCAGTACACCCCCATTTTTTCAAATGGGACTTATCATGTTTGAGGCTCGTGTCATCCAGATTTCATCGTCGATCGACAGTTTTTATAATGATGTAAACCCATTCTGCATTTTATGATGTAAATGATCTAAGTAAGACCGTCCATGTATGTAACAACCTAGGTAAGCCTAGTATGTTGTTGATGACTTCCATCCTAGGAGGTTTTTTGTCTCACCGATTCACGAAAGTGATCGGCAGAGTTTTTCCCTCCAGCCTCACCCCAAAGCTAGGGTGGAATTTGTCATCAGAATACTAAGTGAGTCCTAGTGTTTCTATCGAGTCCTTGTAAAAGTAGTTTGAGCTACTTGGTCTACTAGATCATATTTTGAGTCGCAGAACTGGGTATTTATTTGAGGGTCTATACGAATGGGTTTTCCCCCTTCATGTATGTAAATGTATTATCTAATGTAAAAGAGGGTTGGAAAAATAATTATAATCCCCTCTTAGTCAATTAATTAAATTTTCTGGTCAATTAATTAATAAAATCCTAAACCAGAAATTTAATTAATTTAGGGTCCTAAATTAGGATTAAATATTTAAAGGCAAAATTTGTTGGTCCTTGGAAAATGATTTTGACAGCCCCAAGCCAAGGGAATATTGAGAATTTTAAGAAATATTGGACCCTTGGGCCTTGGTGGTTAAGTCAAGGTCAAAATTTTGGGATAATTAACTCAAAAATAATATTTTGAGTTAATTAAAATTGAATTAAATGATAAATTCGTTTTTTCCCCAAAATTTTAATTTCAACGCTCCGGATTAAAAGATAATTAAATCTTTTGGACGGTTGAGATTATTTTGACGAGGATCATCCAAACTAGCCGTTAGAGATCTGGTTCTATAAATTTAGAGGTCTTTGTCATTCTTGGATCATCCGATCTCATAATCGTGCACTTGCTCTTAGAAGCTCTTGTAAACTTTTTGAGGAATAAAGCTAAAGACTTTGGGGTTACAAATCTGGATGTTCCTTCTCAGATCTATGTGGTGAATTGTCTCTAAACTCTGCTACTTTGTTTCTTGTATTTTATGGTTGATGGCCTTTATGGATTAATCTGCATACAGGTATCTTGTGCAGTTTTCTGGGTTTATAAAATAACATTCTGATTTTTCTGCAAAGGTCTCATGTTGTTTTCTTAAATCTCTATCGATCTAAGATTCAGATCTAAGTGTGCAGGGAAATTTTTTTTAAGATTGGGCGTCTGGGGAAGTCTTCGGTTGGACCAGCCGACTCTCAATAAACATAAATCTGATAAGCTCTTTATTTGTTAAATTCCGGGTCTATCTTACGATATTTGTGATTTTGCAGGGTTTCGAAGGCTTGTGCCTCTCACTAAAACTTTAAATCTCTGAAAATTGTGCTAAAATGGATTTTGATCAGACCATGAGGGTTTTTTAAATATGTAAACTAGTTGTAAATTTGTAAATTTTTTAGGACTGTGAGGGTTTAAGTGTTTCATGGTGTGTATATCTTCAGATCTGGCTATTTATTGCAGGTTCAGGGATTAAAATCGATTTTTTTTTATATCTAAGGCAGATCTAGCCCCCAAAGGCCAGATCTGGCCTCAAATCTCCACTGTGGATGAATCTGGACATTGTCTCAATTTAAGGAGCAAGAGATCTGAGCTTGAATGAAGAAAATTTAAAGTTTGTTGGGCGAATTTGTGTGCACCGGGTTTAAATTGCTGTCTTTCCCATTCAATCTACCCTCAGAGTTTTGCATTTGTTTTGCCATCGACCTCCATTTTTCTGCCAGTCAAACCCTCCTTCCTCTCCACTGCAATATTTCCCACTCCATTTTCCGTCCAACATTTCTTCTTTCTGCCATAGATTTCCCTAAGCCCTAAGCCGTATCTGCATTGCCATCGTTTTCCTTTCTCTGCATTAAAAAAGGCAAATCCGCTCCTCTATTTCTCACGTTGCATCTAACCCTCGTGTTCCCTCTTTCCGCGTCCAAGCCTGCTGTCCGCCCATCGAGCCATCTCCTCCACGGCATCTTCGCTCCTCACGTCCACCTGCAGATAACACAAACGACAAACAGCAAAGCAATCATTTCAAATCTGCCCTCGATCTCGATTTTCTGCATTCGAATCTCCACGCCGTCCAGCCTCCGACCAGTGGACCTGCAACACAGAAAAAATACAAACGCATACACAACATTGACATTGTAAAGCCCACGTTTGATTTTTTATTCGACGTCATCATTTGTAAAACGTTTCATTTCATTTTCATAGTTTAGACTTTATATTTAGTTTATTATTATTTTTAGTTTAATTTTATTTATTTTTAGTTTAATTTTAGTTTTAGATTGAGACTTAATTTTTAGAATAGACATTAGATTTTATTTTAGTTGTGTTAGCGTAGGAGTATTTAATTTTTAGTATAGTAGTAGTTTTAAATTGTATTTATTTTTTGTTAGATCTAAATTTCGATTTTGTTTAGTTTTATTAGTTAGATTTAAATTTTTTATTTTAGTTTTAATTTAGTTTAACTTTTGTTAGATTAGACCTTTTTTAGCTTTAGATTTTAACTTTAGTTTCAAATAGATTTAGTTTTAAATTTTTTTTTTGCTTAGATTTAGATTTTTAAATTCAAAAAAAAATATAAAAATTTTAAAATCCTAAAAAAAAAAAAATTTAGAAAATACAAAACTTATAAAAAATTTTGAATTTTCTATGGTCAACTGAGCCTTAAATTTTTTATCTAATTTTGACTATGGATCATTTTGATTTTCGAGCTGCGTTATAATTGGAATATTTTTATTTTCGGAAATCTTTCAAGTATCTGGAATTCTCATAATATTGTTATTCATGGTTGTGGCATTCTCAAGAAAATATCATTGTGATCAATCGTGTTTTAATAAGCAGGAGTTAATCGTCACTTACTTACAATTGCA
Source organism: Pinus albicaulis (assembly GCA_034641835.2). Classification (NCBI taxonomy): domain Eukaryota; kingdom Viridiplantae; phylum Streptophyta; class Pinopsida; order Pinales; family Pinaceae; genus Pinus; species Pinus albicaulis. The sequence goes on from CM076575.1 coordinate 31,210,718, forward strand.
TAACGGGATTTTATTTGACTCCATAAGGCACTGGTCTTAAAAGTGAAATCTAATTTAAATCTGTGGAATCTCGTTTATTCTATCAAGTATTTGATGTTTTAGTTGTGTCTCCTGGATTTGTTATCTTCATTCATAATAGGGTCTACCTCCCTTAACTTGCAAGGAGACAGTTTAAATAGAGAGATTGGGGATAAAGGTGACAGCCCCCAATCTGAGCCATTGTCGCAGTGCCTAGACAATCTGTGCGACAACACACCCCTCTTTCTCTTAATCATAAAAGAGGTTTTGAAAACTAAATTGAAGGAGAAAGAAGTTTTAAAGAAAAAGAAAAAATATTTTCATTTGAGAAGTTGTTTAGTTTATTTTTGGAGAAGAACAAGTAAGGTCAAAATGCCTCCAAAGAGAAAGGTTAAAAAGGGAGGTCAGCATAACAGATTTGAGCCCACCACTATTCAAGAAATCACTGCCTCTCCCTTAGTCTTGTCCTACTTTCAAGAGGTTGGATACTTTGAATTTTGCAGTAGAATATCAGAGATCACTAGCCACCCTTATTTGACTGAGTTATTTTCCCTGAGATTGGATGGAAAACAAGTTCACATAGCAGGTCTAGATTTTGAACTCACTCCTAAAGCTATTTCTAAAGCAACCAAAATCCCTCACATAGGAGAGGAGTGGTTCAAGCAATCATACCTTGACCTCAGCCACTATCAGCCTTTTCTAAAACCAAATAATCAATGTGCATGCAACTCCATTTTTCCTTTTTCACACTTGCTGGATGACTATGCAGTCCTCATGAAAATAATCATGAAGTATTTTACCTGTGAAGGTAGATTTTCTCGGGTATACTCATATCACATCAGGCTTCTTATGCATTTCACCCGAGCCAAGTTGCTAAACCTACCTTTTTTCTTATCCAAGAGTATAGATAATATGTCTTCCTTTGTTAAAAAGAAGCCTCCAGCTCAACAGGAAGCAAGTTTATTCCATCACTCTCTCATTAAGATCATTATCATTCACCAGCTGAAACAAAAGGGCATCTCTTGGGAAACTTTCATCTCTCACCCTGATTTCACTTCTGCATCTTCTATGCCACTACAAATCAGGACATCTTCATCCCGAGACCCTCCTCATGCTCATTCCTCACCCTCCGCACCTAATTTTTCCCCTTCTTCTCATGAGTGTACTCCCCAACAGAAAACATCCTCTATAGATGACAATGAGAAAGAAAAATGTAGTAGAAGCAAACAAGGAAGTGTTGGTGACAAAGAATATGGAAGTAATGATAACAAAGAACAAGCCAATGAAGAAGCAGAGGAAGATAGTGAAAGAAGCAGCCCTCAAGAGGAAGGTGAAAACACTAATGATGATAAAAATAGCTCACAAAGGGAAGACAAAAGCACAGATGGTGATAGAGGCAGCCCATAGAAAAATAGTCAAGGTAGTGGCAGCCCACAAAGAGATAGTGAAGATAGTAAATAAGGAGGAAAGCCCACAAAGAGACAGTCCACAAGAAACTCAAAACAGTGAGAGAGGAAGTCCACAAGGGGAAAGTGAAAACAGTGATAATAATAAGGGTAGTCCAACAGGGGAGGACAAGAATAGTGGTAGTAAAAAAGGCACCCATCCACAAGAAACTCAAAATAGTGATGAAGGTAGCCCAAAAGAGAATGTTAAAAATAGTAATAGTGAGAGAGGCAGTCCCCAAGAGGAGGATGAAAACAATGATCATGATGAAAGCAACCCACAAGATGAGAAAACCAAAAACAGTGACAGTGAAAGAAGCAGCAAATTGGGTAATGAAGAAGGCAGCAATATAAAGGATGAAACTAAACGGGTACTATTGTTAACTCCTCCTCTCACTTCTCCTCAACACAGTCAAGAACATGTGCTTACTACCTCTCCAAGGCAAGGGGCCATGCTTCTTTCATCAAAAGTGGCAAAGGCTAAAAACACTAAAACAACAAAGAAGAAAACCACTCAGACAGTGACTAGAAATATCACTAGGGCACTAAGGAGTAGAGGCAAATTTCCAAAGAAGAGCAAAGTAGAATTGCCCAAGAAAACCAGAGGAAAGAAAATCATCAAAGACAAGGGCAAAGAGAAGATTGAACAGCAAGAGAGCATCCATGAGCATGAGAAGGAATTTGACATAATACAAATAGACAGTGATGCTGAAGATGATGAGGCCAATATTCTTAGATCTCTTTTGCAAAACTGGGAGGCTCAGATTAAAGACTTGGAAAATAGCCTAGAAAGATCAAAAGACATTATCCACTTTTTGCAAATACAAAACAAACAGATGAGTGGATAGATGGAAATCTATGAGGCCTGGGCACTCAAATACAGAAGGGAAGCTCAAAAATCACAAGTGAGGCTAGAAGAATACACGGGTGAGTATGCGGATAATGATGAAGACAAAGAACCAGCGAAAAATAGGCCTAGGACCATTGGTCTTAGAAAAGCATTGGAAAAGCAAAAAGAAGAGGAATCAACCCGTGCACAACAATACCCTCTTACAGAGCTACTTGCTCTAGAAATTTAGAATGATAAAGAGTCTTGGCTTGAGAGTGCAAATCAGCATTTGGAAACCAAATTGGAGAAATCTAACAAGGATTTGGGCTTACAAAGGAGAATGAACGAGCACTACAAGAAATTGAATCAGTTTGCCCAAAAGAAACTCAAAGTTGCCCAAAGGAGGCGCCCAACGGAAAAAGGTGGAAAAGGCCAATCCCAGTTTGGAATTCTTGCCCAAGTTTCACTGGATGTTTCTAAAAACCCTTAAGGGGCTTCCTCACCAAAATTGGGCAATTTTGGACACATTCTTGTTTTTTGTGAATTTTAGGCCTAAAAGCATAAAATCTTGGGTGCCTTAACTATTTCTTGGAGCATCCTCAGCTGGCGAAAACTATATTTTTGGATTCCTTGACATCAAAGTAACATGCTCAAAAATTTTCAGATCAAATAAAGCTATTTTAGTCCCTCAAAAAGGCCAAAAACAACCATTTTTTACCTTTCTACCCCTAATATCAGTAGGTGCTACACTCCCGGGTTTTTTCACTATTTCTACTTTTTGAATATATTTTAGGCATAATATTGGAAAAATTCAATTATTTTTGGAAAACAGACATCCGTAGCTTTCCAACGAGCCATCACGGGACTCATTTCGACATTGGGAAGTCTGCCAAAACTGCACTGCAAAACAAACTTTGTTCTGGTGCTACGCTCCTGTAGATTTTGCTAAAAAGCAGCTTTCTGAGTGATGACTAGGAAAAATGTGCGTTAAGAAAGTTTATCTTATGTGTCAAGCCTTAAAAGTGATTATTTTTTGCTATTTTGGTCCAAAAAGATATTTTTGAAGGATATTTTGTGCCTTGGACCTTGTTAGGCCTCAAGGACAGTTTTAGATATTTATTTTTGGCCAATGGCCTTCTAGTTGCTCTAGGTGGTTTTCCTCCTCCTTGGCTTATATAAACCAAGAGGATTCATTGTAAAAGAGAGGCAGAACTTGATATATTGAGAGCAATACATAGCATTATGAGCTTGGAAGAAATACTTGTTTTATGAAGTGGATGATGTTTTGCTTGGCTTGATGGTGGAGGAGCATTGTGTGCACAATTCCATGGCTTGGTGAATGGTGATGTTTCTCTGATTTGTTTATTTTTCCTTGTTTTCATTAATGTTCCATACTTCTCATTTGTTGTAGATCAGAAAATTATATGTTGAGACATGCTCATGGAAGCACCTCAAACATCCTGCATGTTACAACTTTGATGTTTTCCTCTTCTTGATCGTTTCTAAAGGATTCTTAATTGCCCTTTAGGTCCATCAAGAAATTGTTATTTGTTTCATTTATGGTCAGTATGTTTTGCTATCTTGTATGATTTAAGGCATGCCCTGCTTACTTACAGTTTCTTAAAACTCCATTTCTGAAATCTTTCTATGAAATATTGGTTGTTTTAGTTAAGTCAAAGAGGTCTCGTTCAATATTGCCCTTTGTCCATGCTTGTAAACTTATTTCAGAGTTCCCAATAGCTCAAGATATGATGTTTAGGAGTTCCCTCTTCATAGATTAAGTTGTTTGTTTATCTTATTTGTTTTCCCAACAACTGAAGGTGATTTTCTAGAGTTAGAGGTTCTTATGGTTCTATGTATCGCCGAATTGTTTATCTTTCATATGTATCAATTTGAGTTTTATTCATAGAGATTTATGGTTTGCCCTACCTCATGAATACCTGCTTTAAAACTATATATGTTTAAGATCTATTTGTATTTCACAAACTTAATGTTCATTTCACTTCACTTTCACCCAAAGAATCCATTTACCTTGACTAAATCGGCCCTGCAGTAATACCTTATCCACCATTTAGACAGTCTTGAATTTATCTAACCCCATAGCCCTATTGATTTGATGAACTCTCTTTCTATTTTTCCTTTTTGATCAGTTTACCTCAAAAACCCAAAAACAAACCAAAATATACTTAACAGCTAGCCTAAAATCACACATACAAAGCGAACAAGTTCACATCCTTCGCATAATAGAGAGAGCCTTATCTGAGTCCAGGAAGGCTAGGTCCTAGGTTTTCAAAGCTTGGTTTGATGTTACCCTATCATTTGGTTTACCAATCAGCCAAATTAAGAGACTCTAATAGAGTCGATTTCTCCCTTTCCACTTGGATAAATTCTTCCATTTTCACATGCTCCCCACTGGGTATATTTAGTTTCTTCTTCAGCACATAGTTCTCCACTTCCAAATCGGTGATGAGCTTCTGTTGAACTGCATTCTTGTCAGCCCCTTTGTCCCTTATTGAATTCTTAAGGGTTTCTAGCTTGTTATTGATCGCTATGGCACTAGCTCTCTCCCTCTTCTGGTTTTCTAATACCGAGCCATGCTTCTCCTCAAGTTTTCTCAAAGCAAGTGCGATTTTTACTACCTCGTCTCGCAACATGTCTTCGACGCACTGGTGTAAGCCAAGCTTATCTTTTAGTGAGATATTGGCTAGGTTCAAGGATATCTCTAGGGCTAGGTAATGATTTCCATTGGCTCAAGGCTGCAAAACTTCCTGTTGAATAGAAAATATGAGTTGTTTCTTGTCCATGTCTAACGTAGTGGTAAGTCGAGTATGATATTTGTTTACAAACCTGGGCATTTCAACGCTTAGCTTCTCTCGTGTGGTCCTGCTCCTGTTGTTTATCTCCTCCCTTACTTTTTCTCTATCAACTAAAATTTCCTGCGAAAGCCCGGAAGGGCCCGACAAGGAGGCATCGTCGAAAGTAATCAGGAAGCCTGCCTTGTTCTTATCAGGGACTCCAAAACGAGGAAAATATTCCTGAGTTGGTCCCTCCCATACATCCTCTGGCCCTTCAGTTCTCTGTTTCTTATGGGGATGTGCTCCTTCGTCAATGTTCATGCCTTCTTGACTTCATGAGACATCTAAGTCACCTACTTTCCCCTTTTTCTTTGTTTCTCCGGATGCATTGTCACCCTTCACTCTTGCAGCTGAAGACTCGGCCTCCATCTATGTATCCAAAGGCCATGTATCAAGGTTAGCTCCCCACTCAACGAAGGGCCTAGTCTCATGTACATAATAATTTGACTTTATTTTCCTCTTCCTATTGGAAAGGACTCCTTTCGGGTAATAGGGCCAGACTTTTCCTTGTAGAAGGTCCATCCCTTGCAGTAATGTTTCCATAGTGGAGAGGGTGTGCCTCACATTTATGGTGAAGGGGTCAACAGAAGTTGGGAGCTTGAGAATATATCCTTTCTTCGTAGGCACGAAGTGGACCTGGTCAGCCCTCAAGTTTTGTCGAATAAATTCGGGGGAAAAAATTTGCATGGCTGGAAACACCGACAAGTGGTAGGGAGGTACTTCCATGCCATAGACCCTGATCTCAGTGTAACCATTATACAGGTACCAATCCCCTGTGTTATCTTCCTCGTCGAATTGCAGCCAGTCCTTCTACTCAGGAAATATTCTAGGATGAGGACTGTCATGTATTATGGAATAGGCTATGGACATGAACTCATTTAAAAACCTTGTATACCCCTTTCCCCCAGGCTATTGACAAACTAAAACTTTCCACATAAAGATGGTTATTGGCTGGGCATCCTCAAAAGTTTCTCTAGGCCTAGGCTCTCACACTTTTCGGCATACTCAAATAAGAACAGGTAAAACACTAAAGAACAAAACCTGAAAGACCTAGTAGAAGGGAATTCTTGAAACTGAGTTTTAATAGTCGAAGCTATGAACACAGGGATATTCAAAAGCGTACCCTTTTGCATCATGAGCCATAGAAGAGCTATACATTCTTTTGACACTCGCTCAACCTCTTTAAGACCTAAAAATCCTGAAATAAGAGCTAGGACCAGCTGCACATTGTCCCTAAAAGTGGACAAGGGAACAACGACTGAAGGCGGGAGAGCTGTTAGGCGAGAATATGAGAGGAGGCTAAGAAAGTCGCTTTGTTGCTCCCAAGGTAACTTTGAGAATTGATAGGAAAGGGACAACTCAGAGAATTTTGACTATGAGGAAAATGAAGGGCTTTCTTTATGAGTTTGGGCGATATGTGAAAAATCTTATTCATATTACCCTGAGTAGACAGGAACAAGTCCTTGCACTCATCATAAGCTTCACTGAGCCAACTAATGAATTCGGGAACTGGGTATGTGGTTGGAGCGACTTGGTAGTACAAACCCGACTCAATGACTCTGAAACTGTCTTGACCCTTTAAATGACATTCAAATAACTCAGGTCTAATGCAGGCTACACTGAAAGGGTTGAACGGGTCGTGAACTCACGCATGGGTGTCGATAAGGGGTTCAGGTCCAGGGACAACCCTGACCTCACAGGCTTGTGGGGTTTCAGGCTAAGACTTTCTGGACTTCGTTTTCCCCATGACCATTTGAAAATAAAAAAAGAAGGAAAACGGTAAGACGGAGGAACAACTAAATACCTACGAACAGTGAGGAAGCCCGAGGGGAAAGCGAAGAGGGGTTGAAAACGACCTGGTACTAGAGTTCAAATTTTGTTGCACGACAGACCTGTGAAAAACACAACTGTAGGGCTAACATCATAAGGAGGTTGACAGTGGGACACGTGGAGATAGGTTGTTGGCTATCAGAATCCAGGTAGGTGAAAGCCATGCGCCGAGTTAAGGCGTGTACTAGTTTTGTACCGCCTTCCCTAGACTTACCTTACCTTTACTTACATGGCGCCATATGTCCTTCTTGATGGGCCCGCTTAAGATTCTGTTGGGGTTCATAAGGGACTCATGTTCTACTCTACCACCCCACGGGATGTTTGCAATTGGTTTGCCACCAAGTGACGTCACCTTCTCCGGGGGGTAAGCCTTCTTGTCCTTACGCCTTCTTTTGATGCCCTCGTAATACCCCATCCATGCTCCATTCCTTTGTGTCTCTACCATATGGAACACGACTTTCATATTAGGCTATGTTACACATCAAGTCTCCCATCCACGCTTGTGCCTTAAGAAAATTTCGTGTCAAAGTCTCTTTCAACTTACTCACCCTGCCATCCTCGTAAATCTCCTCGGTTTTATCTTGACTGCTCTTTTTCTTGGTGTATGAGGTGGCTAAACAACACGTTACATGACTTTCAAGGCTCCATGATGAAGATGACCCAATCGCTTATGCCATAATTCACCCTCATCCCGGCTCACCACTTTTTCTGCCTTGCCCATCATGGTAGTACAGCCATCTACCTCTAGCTTGTAGATATTCTTAACTCGAATCCCTATCCTCTTGGCTTGACCTGTTGTTTTATGTTGCGGGAAATATTTTCCATCACTAAAATCAACACCATAGCCTCTGTCCTCCAACATTGTGATCGAGACCAAATTTTTCTTCAGACCTGATACATGCATTACATCTTTTGATTTAAATGGTTTACCTAACTCCCTTTCAAAGGTAATGGTACCAATCCCAGTAGCATTGTACCATTCGTCGTCGCCCATCTCAATATGCATCTGGAGATCTTTCTCCTCCAAGTCACTGAAAATTTCCTTATCTCCCATCAGGTGAAAGGAAGCGCCACTATCCAAATACCACATCGATCCTAATGCACTTGAATCCATGAATGAAATCAAGAAGAAGTCAAACTCAAATTGCGAGGCAAGGGCCTCACCAACTGCAGATCCAACAACCTTCTTGTTCTTCTTCTTTTGTGGATAGTTAGTAGTAAAATTCCCATGTTCGTGATAGTGAAAACACTTCACCTTGGACATGTCCTGCTTCTTGCCTTTAGACTCGGATTTAGAATGGAATTTCTTCCCCTTCCCCTTCTTCGCCTTGGCAGCCAAAGCACAATCCTCTTCATCATAATGCTTTGATGAAGATCCATATCTGGTGTTCCGCCTGAACTTCTCTTACAGTAGATATGACCACAGTCGTTACCAATCCAAAAAAATTTGTCGTCCGTTGACAGAGTCTTCATAATTGTGCCAACTATTAGGAAGTCCTAAGAGAGCCAAACTCACCAAATCATCATCAACTACTATTATTCCCACACTCCCCAGTTCATCCCGACATTGGAAAAACTTTGTGAGATACTTTGGAATGGTGTCATCCTTTTCCATCTTGATCTTCTTGAGTTTTTCTCTGAGCGCCAATTTCCTATGGTAATTTTTGTTTTGGAATAGATCTGTCAAAGCCTTCCACATAGCATATGGTGTGGCTTTCCCAAGGAGGCTTGAGACAATGTGGTATCGTACTCCCTCCAACAGGTTCCTGCTCACCGTTTCCACTTTCTTTTGCCATGCATCAGGATTAGCAACATCTGTCATAGCGGGCTTAGGAACATCATTGTCAATGAATTCCTTCAAGCCAATGTATTCAAGCATTGCCTCCATCATGTTCTTCCAAGAAATGTAGTTCGAGCTTCCCTCGAGTGCATACTCTAACATCAAGCCATTGAAATCCATTTCGATCTTGAATCAGCTGTAGCACCAAGGAAGTCTTCCTGCAAATTTGAATTCTATCCAGTCACAAATTCAGCTCTTGCTTCACTTCTACAATTCCCTATGCTCTGATACCATGTAGAAGTTATACAATGTGCATGTACAACTTGGATTCACTCGGTCTAACAATATGCTAACATTAAATACTGAATCGCTTCTACAAATCTTTGCGGAATTAAAAACACAATCGTCAATCATATGAACATGAAGAAAGATCAATCACACACAACACAAATAATTTCCCAGGGAAAGCTTACAATAAAAAACCCCACTATCCTCTATTGTATATTATATCATGGATCATGAAACAATTACATACAAAACTATTCTCACAAGAGCCCTTAGTACATCAGCTAATTGTCTCACACTATCATACAAAAATTGGCAAATCCCTTAGCCAATTTACTGTCTCCATATAGCCTGCCTTCACTGCACAATCCCTGTTGAAAGCAATCCCTGAATTATTGCTCTCTTGCCTGCCTTGACTACGCAGGTATCATGGGCACATCCAATGTGTGTGTACTTGAGCCTTGCATGTATGTAATCGGATAATGTCACAATTGATAGTTTACTTCCCTTTCACCTAGAACTCAATTGGGTCTCCACTAAATCTGACATGTATGCATCTAATAATAGTATATCTTCAGTTGCATGTGAGATCATGACATGTGAATTAACTAATATTTAATTCACTTGATCTCTCACTAGTGTATCTTCAGTTACAACTAGCACAACTGAGTTTAAATCACTTAACTAAGTTAAACTATTTACAACTTGCACAAACTCACGCACCACTGCACTTCCAACTCTGTTACAACTAGAATCACTCAGTTACAACTAAAGTCACTTTGCATGTCCCACCAACCAACCTCTTAACTCGAAATTCACTTAGCTAATTGATTTTCCACTTCAGTTAACTATTTTCAAGTTCTCATTGATAATAGATTACATTTTAATGTCCATCTAAATTAAGGGATAATAAAAATTGACATGCACCTAAAAATAGCCTTCGGGACCCACCCTAGTGTAGGTGCTTAATTTTCACTAGGATCATGGGTGCCAAAAAAATTCTTGTTGAATCTCAACAGTAAATAGGCCAACAGTGACATTCGAAGTGGGGCATTTCGGAAGAAGTCATTAGTAAAATTCTTGAACAAAATGTGATCTTTTAGATATCAATGATTGTAGGGTATTTTCAAATTAGTGGAATAGATGATACTTATGAGAAATTTGATATAATGTCTAAATGAGATGTAGCATCTTGGAATGTTAGGATTTTAGCATATGCCAAATATGAGAAGAGAAAGGCAAGAGCTCGTGGTGAGTGGATTCTTCAAGCAATAAGAAGGGACATGTCTCAAAGCAATATGACAGTGGCTTAAGCTTCAAAACAATAGCAAAGCATGATCATGCCAACTTAAGTGCTAGGATAGTGATAATAAAAAAATTGTAATGGAATAAAAACCTTTTACATGTAAATAGGCATATGATTGTAAGACCTAGTAAAGACATGTGTACTCCTGGTAAATTATTGGTAAAGTCTAAATGTAGACCTATGTAACATGGGGGAGCATGTGGCATGTGAGATTCTTGGATAACATATGGAATTTCTAGATACCCTAGTTATAAATTTTGAAGGGGGTAGGGCCTAAGGTGAGTAGTGTTGGATCACTTCACCTATTTGACTTTATTTGTTTAAGGGAAACACAAATTCAAGTTCAAAAGGGAGATTGTTAGGTAAACTTGACTTGGTGAAAGAGTTAAGGTTGTTAGGTTAAGAGTTATGGTTTTCGACACCTCATATGGGTATGGTATTGAGTCTGTGGTAGTACATGTGATGAAACTTTTAAAAGGTCTCGAGATTCTCCATTGTAGTATGACATAGTTTAGCAATAAAAACTCACTTGGTCATGCTAAGATGTTGGCCAACTTGACTATTTTTAAGTCAAAGATAATAATAAATATAAATTTATTATTAACAAGATTTTCCAATTAATTTTTTTACAAATAAAATATTATTATAATGTGTAATATTATTATTTATTTTATCATAAGATTCCAAATTATAATAAATAGTTAAAATTTATAAATAAATAAATAATCAAAATAAATTTTATTTATATCAAATATCAAAAGTTTTAGTATTCAATTTTAACCATGTCCACAAATTTCAGTAGATTTTATAAACGATGGACATTATATGATATAAAATTCTATACATATTCACTTTCAACAATGTTAGAAAATTAATATAAAATATATAGTGAAAAACAAATCTTATTGTTTGAATAAATCTCCCAAATACTTATGAGTGTGGTTTAAACTAAGTAGCTTCAAAATTTCTAAACCAACTCGGCACCGGTAATTACATGACTCGTTCTTAAATGAGTAATCGGAAAAATCAATTTGATCATAAAATGGTTAAACAAAGCTTAACATGGTAAGACTGTGCGTTGCGCGTGGAGAATCCTCGGAAAGTGTATCGGGACGTGACTTTGGTCTCAAAAGGAGGGACACCCTTGCAAAATAGAAATCAACACCTTACTTTTGTAGCATAAATTGAATGATTCACATTTTTTTGTCAAGGATTTGACTAATCTTTTTTCTTCTGGTATGTAATTATATATGTTTACGTTCAAGATATATCGAAGGAAAATGTTATATATATATATATATATATATATATATATTAAAAATATCAAATATATTTAACTCAATTTTCAATTTTTAAAAGATAATTTATAATAATGATGATCAACCTTTATTGAAATTTGATATTTTTAATTAAAAAAAAATGTTAGAGATTACATAAAATTAGCTTTTGTTTTTTTATTTAAGGTGAATTTTATTGTTTTTTAAAAAATGGAGTTTACATTAAAACTATAAGCAATTTTTCTAATTTTTTATTAGGGAGACTAGACCATAATGAAAAGAAAAATTTTCGCAGAGAGGACTAAAATATCTATAAAAAAAAAATTCACAAAATTCAAGATATAATTGGAGCATTAGCCTCGGATGCCTTGTATGGTATCATTTTTAGCAAAGGAAACAAAAAACATCAGCATGATATATTTAAGCTGAGGGGTCAAAATCCAATATTGCAACTTGTATATGCTCCTTTGGGTTATCAGGGGCTTTTCCTTTAGTAGGGGGTATGCTCAAGGGTTGCTCTATTCTATGCATTATGTGGTCCAAGTCTCTTAAATGGCGATGTAAGTGCTCCAAGGAAATAAGGACATCCTCCTAATTCCCTTGTCAATCCCTAGAAGTGCATCCCAATCAGAATTTCATATGCCAATAAAAGCCAATAGTTTAAATGTATTGTTTGAAATCACCTCTAGTGTGCCCTATGTCTGGAATCTAATTTACCCATTCCAGTAGGACCTCTATATTTGAGAGGGGATTTATGTCCACGGGGGCTTCTCCCTCATCCCTAGTAATGATGGGCCCCACCAAAATCCTCCAACCAGTGATGCATGCATGTATGTTATGCTACCCCCTTCGAACCCATGCTAGTTGGTGAGGCATGGAGGCTAGAGGTACTAGGTTGAATCCTTGGAGCAGAGGTCGAGGAATGTTGCCAGACTTGAAAGAATAGTGAAGCTACCACAAAAGCATGTTTTATACTAATTATGATAATAGAGAACTCAAGAATCCTTCTATAGAAGCCGACAAAGCTGTTGAATTCACAAAAATATCATGTAGAAGGTTTTACATATAATTTTCCCTCGAGGAAGAGTAGGTGAGAATGATTGAGTAATAGAGGTGAATGTAATGGAGCATGGTAATGCGGAGCCTTTTAAAATGTTGTAGTCTAACGAGCCTTCAAAACTACTTGGAAAACCATAGAAATTCCTAAAATATTTTGACAAAATCTAGCAAATATTTTTGTAAATCTAGGTTACAACTGTCAAGATTCAAGATTTTGGGTGCTATAGGGGTTTTTGATGGCATTGAATCTATTTCCACGATCAAAATCAAGATTCAAATAATATTATTGCTATATTTTTTGAAAAAAAAATTGTCAGATTCCAGCGATTTTTTGTCATCTAGTCATATTTGCCACCTTATTAAACAATGCCTTTTAAAACAACACAATTCCAAAAGGATTGAATAGAGTTGCAAATGCCCATGATTGATTTAAATGTAATGTAGATTTGGTAATTTCTCTCTCACACACACACACACACATATATATATTAATTATAATTTTATTTAATCTTCAAACGAAAAGAAATATTTAACAGCAATCACATTTCATTTTAAAGGGAAACATGAAAAGGTAAACTAGCAATTACACCGAGAGGTGAAAATGAACACTGATAGGAGTGGGGGGAATGTGGAAGGAAACTCTTGCCTTGTGCGATATGTCATACTGCAGCATCGATGTCACTTTGTGGGGCATGCAATGCCATGATGAAGGGAATGAACTTTTTGACCTTCGCACCTTAGGAACCACTCTAATCCTTGCAATCAAAGTGGGTCATGTCATCGAGTTCAATGGAAGGACGATTGGAACTATCCCCAACACTTGTTGATCCAGGTGGATTAAACAGGTACAGGTACAAATGGCTTAAGTGCAAGGCTCAGAAATCAAAGTGTTCAAAAATCTCTCGAACCAAGTTCAAGTTGTAGATCTCGAAATTCTGAATCCAACGGCGCAGACAGCACTCAATTCCGAGTCTGTATGAAGGAGTTAGGAGCAGTCAAAGTTCAGAGGTTGACTTGGTGATGTGGCCGACTAAGGAGGCAACAATTTTGCTGAAACCCGGCCACCGGATTCCGACCAACCTAGCCAGATTCCGGGCGAATTTGTGGGACCGTTAAATGCACTCCTTCGGTCAAAAATTCGAAGGTTTAAAAAGCACCAATTTGTTTTAAATAACAACAAAACAAAAAATATATAAGAAATGGGTGGCGGGCCACCAACCCCGCCACCCCATGCCGTAACCATAATATTAAAAAAATAAATATTGTTGGGGGGCGGGTGGTCAACCCCGCCACCCCCGCGGTCCACTATACAACAGCGGGCCGTATGTATACATACGTGGCCCATTTGCATATGGGGCGGGCCGCCCAATATGGGTCCGGCCCCCCCACATCACTTCAACGGATTTCAAAAATGTAAAACAGTTCAAACGCCATGTTTAAAATGCAATGCGGGTTTTTAAAAAATGAAATGCAGTTTGAACAGTCGACTTTTTATGGCGTGGTCGGGATTTGACCACCCGACCTCCGCCCAAACTTTTTGGATCCTCAACCAATTCGGCTAAGCGCCGCTTTGAAAAATCCGCCCGCGTTTATTTATTTAAACCTTCATTCATTTGTGCGCCCAAGGAAGGATGGACAGGAGCGGGCACGTAAAACGAGGCAGTGGAACCTTGAGCAGTGTGCAGAGGGGGCGGAACCATGATCTGAGCCATTTTTCCAGAGGGGCCAAATTTTCACTTTGTCCGATTGGGGCAAGTTTTATATAGATTCAGCACTACTCGACGCCACAAATCCAACGGTGCTGCCCATTTTGTCAGCAGAGATCTGCAATTTTCGGCCATTTCCAGATTGGGCAGGTATAAGGGTGTAATTACTCATTTTGTACTTGTACTTTCATTTTGCCATTTAATGAAAGCAGGGCCTCCCCACTATTAGAGCAGGGCCTGGAGACGTAGTCCCTCCTGGACGAACTCCGATATCAACTCTTGTGTCTTCGTGCATGATGTTAATTGCTTCTCTCTTTTTCCGCTTATGCCTTTAAAATTTCTTGTTTTAAAAGCTACAATTTTCACATGTTAATTCTTTTATACATCTCAAACAAAAGATTTTGGATCAAGTGGTATCGGAGCGGGTGTTTGTAGATGTGAATTACATGTTTGTATGCTAACAAGAAGCAGGCTAAGAAGAGGCGAAGGGATGCTACATGCTTTTGATCCCGAAGCAGGACGTGCACGTCAGAGAAGGAACATGGGAGACGAAGATCGGAATGAAGAGGAGCTCAATTTCCGCAAAAATTTCTATACCATGGCAGATCGAGTAGAGAGACTATTCTCTAGACTTGAAAGGTTAGAGAAAACAGGAGATCATTCTTTAGAAGGGCAAGGTTCAGCACATGGAGATGGTGGAGGAAATCCACCCCCTTCAGGAAATGAAAGTCCTTCCTCCTCTTCTAATCATCATAATAAAAATTCTGGAAATGCATCTAACAAGCCTTTCTTTAAGTTAGATGTTAAGTTTGATATACCAGTATATAATGGTGAAAGTAATGCTGAGAAGCTTAACAATTGGATTAGGCAGCTTGAACTCTATTGCAGGATCCAGCAGATTATGGAGGACGAGGCGAAAATCCAATTGGCTTCTCTTCGATTAAGTGGCACAACTCTCATCTGGTGGGAGAGAAAACTTCGAAGCAGCAGTAACTTGGGTAACCTTCTTTCTTCCTGGTCAGATTTTATTACTGCAACTAAAAATCAATTCTATCCCTTAGGTTACAAGCAGAAAGCCTTAATGGAGTGGCAGTACCTAAGGCAAGGTAAAGGACAAAATGTGCAAACCTTTACTGAAGAATTTCGAAAACAAGCATTAAGTTTGGGCATCTCTTTAGATTCTCCTGAAGTTGTAACTAAGTACATTGGTTCATTGCATAGTTACATTAGACATTCGTTGTTAATGTTTGAACCTACTACCATTGACTCGGCCAGTGTGAAGGCCATTCATCTTGAGAACAGGGGCAGAAATGATAAGGACGATCATTCAAAGAAACCACCTTCCAAACCTTCAAATGGAAAATTCAAAGGGAAAGGAAAGGAAAAGGAAAAGAAGACGGCGTCAACAAAGAAGGATGAAGGAGAAAAGCCATATTGCACTCACTGCAAAAAGGAAGGCCATGACGACGATCACTGTTGGAAACTTTATCCAGAAAAGAAGCCGAAGAGATATAGAGGAAAGGGTAAGCAGAAGACGGTAGCAACCGCACAGCAGGACCTTGGATCCGACTCAGGCGATGAGGCATTGATCACAGCAGCAGGGGCAAAAGGTACTCATTCTCTTCATGATTCTGAATCACATGAAAGCACTAGTACATCAAATGAGCCTCTTTCTAATGAACGTAAGAGAATTGAGTTGTTTCATATTAGAGTTTTTATAAACCATGCAAAAGTAGAAACTCTATTTGATTCAGGCTCTCAAGCAAACCTTATTTCAGAATCCTTGGTTAAAAAGTTAGGCTTAGAAGTTAAGCCTCATCCAAAACCTTATCCACTTGGATGGATACATGATAAAGTAAAACTAAATGTAACCAAGCAGTGTAAGGTCAAATTTGTTATTGCTTCTAAGCTGGTAGATGAAGTAGAATTGGATGTAATACCATTGGATATCTGTGGCATTGTGTTGGGGAGTCCCTATCTTTATGATAGGAAAGCAGTTTTCTTTCGCCATGAATATAAATACCAAATCACTAAAGATGGGGTAGAATACATTGTAAGAGCTCATCAAACCAAAGTCAGTGCCAGCCTTGTAAGTGCAGGACAGATGAAGAGACTGGTAAATTCCAGCAAGGGGTGTTTGCTCATGGTTGTGAGAGCAAAGGATGAAGAAATAACCGATGCTTTCCAGGGATGTGATCCGGCTCATAAATAGGAATTATGTGATGTTATTTCTAACTATGGTGAGTTGTTTCAGGAACCCAAAGGTTTGCCTCCAAAACGAGGGATCCAACATGAGATCCATTTGCAACATGATGCTCCATTACCAAACATTGGTATGTACAGGATGTCATCCATCGAAATGGAGGAAATCAAAAAGCAGGTACATGAACTGTTGAACCAAGGGGTCATTCGACCAAGTACTTCTCCTTGTGGCTCGTCGGTCGTGTTAGTGCCCAAGAAAGATGGCACATGGAGGATGTCCGTGGATTATCGGGCACTAAACAAAATCACGGTGAAAAATCGATACCCTCTCCCTCACATTGATGATTTATTAGATCAATTAAAAAATGTTGTTTATTTCACCAAATTGGATTTGCGTAGTGGTTATCACCAGGTCAGAATTGCAGAGCAGGATGTGTGGAAAACCGCCTTCAAGACCAAACAAGGGTTGTTCGAATGGATGGTGATGCCATTCGGACTTTGCAACGCTCCAGCCACATTCATGAGGGTCATGAATGATCTTTTTAGGCCTTTCATTGATGAGTTTGTCCTTGTGTATTTAGATGATATTCTTGTATTCAGTAGGACTTGGGAGGAACATGTATGCCATGTAATCAAAGTACTTGATGTTTTAAAGAAAGAACAATTGTATGTAAAGTTGTCAAAGTGTGAGTTTGGGAAAACCTCTTTGGTTTACCTTGGTCATATTGTCGGTAATGGTCAATTAAAAATAGACCCCTCAAAAGTCGAGGTGATTGTAAATTGGCCTAAGCCTACCGATGTAACAGAGGTCCGTAGTTTTTTAGGTGCAGTACAGTACTGGAGGAGGTTCATTGCCAACTTCTCCGCTATTGCATCACCCTTACACACTCTGACAAGTATCAAACAAGCCTTTCAGTGGGGAGGAAAACAGCAGAAGGCCTTCGAAGCACTGAAAGAGAAAATCAGCACCGCACCAGTCCTGGCTTTACCCGATCTCCAGCAGCCTTTTGAGATCGAAACCGATGCCAATGGGTACGCCATGGGAGCTGTACTTTTGCAGCAGAAGAAGCCGATTTGTTACCATTCGGAGAAGTTCTCCTAGGCTGTAATAAATTACCCCACTTACGACAAGGAATTGTATGCCTTGGTCCAAAGTGTGAAAAAGTGGAAACACTACCTAATCGGCAAGGAGACCATCATCCATACGGATCATCAGCCCTTGCAGTACCTTCAGTCACAGACCAAGCTACAACAATCTCGTCATTTCAGGTGGATGGGGTTCCTACAACAATTTCATCTGGTAATAAAGTATAAGAAGGGCACTAGTAACAAAGTAGAAGACATGCTTTCTCGCCCTCCTATCGCTGCTTCTATTATTTTGCATAATGCGTCATTGTCTTTTGAAAGTTATGTTGAATAGTACACTAACGATGATGACTTTAAAGAAGTTTATGCAAAACTAACTCATGGTTCACAGGTGGACAACTATCATTTGCAGGGGAAGCTGTTGTATCACCTTGGTAAATTGTGCATACCCACAGCAGAAAGGGTACATGTAATTCGAGAGGCGCATACCTCTCTTGTGTCTGGTCACTTTGGTGTTGAAAAGACCTTATGTCATTTGCAAAGGTTTTGTTTTTGGCCCCATATGAAAAACATTGTAACCCGTTTTGTAAAGGGATGTGTGATGTGTTCTATTTCAAAGCCCTCTAATAGAAAACTTGGGCTCTACACACCACTCCCTATTCCGGGTCGTCCATGGGAAAGTGTGTCGATGGATTTTGTAGGAGGTTTGCCTATGTCAAGAAAGGGTCACGACTATTTGTATGTTGTCGTCGACCGCTTTAGCAAAATGTGCATATTGATGCTTTGTAAAAAGCAGGTCACTGCTGAGCAGACTGCTTGTCTTTTCTTTCAGTATGTTTGGGTCCACTTTGGGTTGCCCACGTCGATTGTGTCAGATCGAGACTCTCGTTTCCTTGGAGAGTTTTGGACCAGCTTGTGGCGCATGATGGATACCAAGTTGAAGAGAAGCACGACTTTCCATCCACAAAACGACGGACAGACAGAGGTCGTTAATCGTACCGTGGTACACTTGTTGCGGGGCTATTGCAGCAAACATCCCAAGTTGTGGGATGAACACCTTCCATATGTGCAACACGCTTACAACCGAGCAGTGCACTCCTCTACGCAGCGTTCACCTTTTGAGACATGCTTTGGTTACTTACCAAAGGACCCTTTCGACATGATCTATGGAAGGGATGAAGATGCCAGTGGGCGTGATGACAGGGATAAAGCACAACGGTTCATTCAGCGGATTCAGATGATTCACCAAGTAGTGCAAGAGTAGTTGGAGAAGAGTCAGGCTCGATATAAGGCCCGACATGATAAGCACCGAGTCGACCATCAATTTCAAGTTGGCGACAAAGTGTGGTTCCACATCAGCAAGGATCGAATGAAGGGAGAAGGTAAGAAATTGCGACCAATCTGGTATGGTCCCTTTACCATATTGGAGAAGATTGGGAATAATGCTTTCCGACTCGACTTGCCAGTATACATGTAGATGTACTCAGTTGTGAATGTTGAAAATCTAAAACTTTATGAACCCCCATTGATTATGGACACTGAGGAGGTAGGATCAGTTCCTACAGTGGATGACTTTGCACCAGAATATCTTGATGAACTGCCAGAGGACATCATTCTCGATCGAAGGACCAGGACTTCGCGATGAGGAGATGTGGAGTATCTCCGTGTTGGTTTCAAAGGGATGCACCCAAGTAAAGCCAAATGGCTTGAAAAGGAGAAGGTGAGGGAGCAATTCCCTCACTTGCCTGTTGATTGATGAGGCTTTTGGGGTCCAAAAGCTTTTAAGTGGGAAGGAATGATCCAGGTGGATTAAACAGGTACAGGTACAAATGGCTTAAGTGCAAGGCTCAGAAATCAAAGTGTTCGAAAATATCTCGAACCAAGTTCAAGTTGTAGATCTCGAAATTATGAATCCAATGGCGCAGACGACACTCAATTCCGAGTCCGTATGAAGGAGTTAGGAGCAGTCAAAGTTCAGAGGTTGACTTGGTGATGTGGCAGACTAAGGAGGCAACAATTTTGCTGAAACCCGGCCACCGGATTCCGACCAACCTAGCCAGATTCCGGGCGAATTTGTGGGACCGTTAAATGCATTCCTTCGGTCAAAAATTCGAAGGTTTAAAAAGCACCAATTTGTTTTAAATAACAACAAAACAAAAAAAATATAAAAAATGGGTGGCGGGCCACCAACCCCGCCACCCCATGCCGTAACCATAATATTAAAAAAAGAAATATTGTTGGGGGGCGGGTGGTCAACCCCGCCACCCCCGCGGTCCACTATACAACAGCGGGCCGTATGTATACATACGTGGCCCATTTGCATATGGGGCGGGCCGCCCAATATGGGTCCGGCCCCCCCACATCACTTCAACGGATTTCAAAAATGTAAAACAGTTCAAACGCCATGTTTAAAATGCAATGTGGGTTTTTAAAAAATGAAATGCAGTTTGAACAGTCGACTTTTTATGGCGTGGTCGGGATTTGACCACCCGACCTCCGCCCAAACTTTTTGGATCCTCAACCAATTCAGCTAAGGGCCGCTTTGAAGAATCCGCCCGCATTTATTTATTTAAACCTTCATTCATTTGTGCGCCCAAGGAAGGATGGACAGGATCCTGCACGGAAAACGAGGCAGTGGAACCTTGAGCAGTGTGCAGAGGGGGCGGAACCATGATCTGAGCCATTTTTCCAGAGGGGCCAGATTTTCACTTTGTCCGATTGGGGCAAGTTTTATATGGATTCAGCACTACTCGACGCCACAAATCCAACGGTGCTGCCCATTTTGTCAGCAGAGGTCTGCAATTTTCGGCCATTTCTAGATTGGGCAGGTATAAGGGTGTAATTCCTCATTTTGTACTTGTACTTTCATTTTTCCATTTAATGAAAGCAGGGCCTCCCCACTATTAGAGCAGGGCCCGGAGACGTAGTCCCTCCTGGACGAACTCCGATATCAACTCTTGTGTCTTCATGCATGGTGTTAATTTCTTCTCTCTTTTTCCGCTTGTGCCTTTAAAGTTTCTTGTTTTAAAAGCTACAATTTTCACATGTTAATTCTTTTATACATCTCAAACAAAATATTTTGGATCACTTGTCTTCTTATAAACCCAGATATTGTTGAAACATGCTAGTGTCAATAATGGTGTTACCACTCTGTATATCCGTATAGGCCAAGGAAAGGGCCACAAAGGTAACCAAAAACTACTTGCAAGTTAAGGTCCAGTCCCCATAACCTTGGAGAGGGCTCTCTCGCTGGATCAAATATCAATCAAAGACCGATAGGATATAGATTTTAGACTGGTTATTAATCTCAGAAGGTAGATGACATAAGATTTAATGAAAATTTGTTGGGAGAAAGGGCCACTGAAGTATAAGATCATATAACATCAAGGCATGTATGAGCTATTTAGATAACAGAGGCAAGGTAGGCATATAGTCCAAGTTAATTATTGATTGTAGTATAGTGAAGAATGAGGGAAACATAAAAATATACAGTCAAATGCAACAAATCATATGATTATGAATTATGCTACATAAACTAATGACAAAATATTTAGAAGAATCATGATGGGGTAATGAAGAATTCCATCATGTATGAGATCCACAATTATCCTGATAATCTAAGGATGAATTCAAGGAAATAACTTCAGAAATAGATATTAGATTAACATAATGGAAACAAAAACTTGAAACCATGCACCACAAGAATCTCTGAAAATTGAGGCGCAAGCCTGCTCTGAGCTTTTTATTCCAAAAGAGAAAACACATACACTAGGCCTAGTTCAATGAATCAACCAACAACAACCCACTTCATTGTTCTTATGATAATAAATAGACTTACATCATACAATATCTCATGACCATATACATTGTATCTATTCAATCCATCTCGAGGATCGAATCACACAAATTCAGAAACATACTACTTTTTGGCATAACAAATTATATGAAAGCAATCCTAAAGAACATATCTGTCTCTTTAGGAAAAAACATAAAAAATACTTTATGCCTATCTATTTAATCTATCTAGATGAAAATCCTATCTCAATAGATTTTATCCTGACATCAAAACCTGGGACTGAAAATTAAGATGGAAACAACACTTCAAGTTGTGCTCTTTACTACTGTGTGCATTGACATATGAAACAAAACTGCCAACATGTTGATATCTATCGAAAGATAGTTGATATGTCTCACATTGAAATTGAAACAATCTGATTTATCTATGAGAGGTAGAAAACAAGATGGAATGATGTTCCTCTACATGTTTCCAATTACTTCCTCGTCAAAAGTACCCTTCTATAAGCTGATATGATCTTCTAGAATGTTGTAAACTTTGATACAAGGGTTAAAACACATTGTTGATATGAGGTACAGGTGTGAGTGTTAATGGTGGCTTAAATTTGGAGACAATGATCCTGTGTAGCATGTTGAAAATCCCATGTTTCCACTTTCTGCAACGATTAAAATTCTTTGTTAAACTTGTTGGTGAAACTGACATTGAATTCGAATGTAACTTTTTCACCTATATCCCTACCCATAGGTTTTTTAAGCAATACATATTTTTCCTTTACACAGGAAGAGAAAAAAATACCATTCAATCTTAATAGAGACGATGGTTGGAGTATTAGAGGGTGTTGGATCCCTACCTTATATTCCTAGGTGACGATTAATTTATTATAATTAATTCAAATTAATTAATTTATTTATTTAAGCGCCCTTCCTTTATTCAATCTTCATATTAAATTTGATTTTATTTAGTAATATTGGTTAAATTAATTTTCATTTTATGAATATTATTAGAAACAAAAAGATTTATAATAAATATAAAAAAATTATTAATACCATTGTCAACAAAGATAAATAGAAAACAAACCATTAAAAAATTATTCTTAATATTTATCTCCCTTGACCATAAGACTAAGTACCATTCTTGAATTAGAATGGCTATTTAATTATTTTAATAAAAAAATAATAAAATGAAATTTTTGAAATTAACACAAAAATATAATAAAACTAAATGAAATTAAAATAGTAAAAATCATTATTTTTACTTTGTAGTCAAACTAGTTGTTATGCTCTAACAGATTGTCAATCCTTCTCTTCATCTAGTTAAGTTTGATGCCATGATATGATCTCTCATATCATCGTGACGATGAACCACATTGGTTGGTTTGAAACGCGTCGACAAAGTATTTTCCTATGTGATTACCAACAAAATATCTCTCTGTAAAAATTATGGGTCACGGGAGCCAAAATTCACAAACTTATTTGCATTGTTCTTGAGTGTTTATATGGCCCTTTACCATAGATTTCAAGGGGGGATAGATTTGGATGGATAGATATGAATATCACTTGTTGGATGGAGGTTGACATCAATTCCAAAGGGTGAGTTTGTTCGCATTGTAGTGATGGAATTGATGTCAACAAGTTGGAGGTATTTCTTGTCATGTGTATGTGTGATGGGTGTTTTAGGTTGACAGTCCTGTTAGTTGCCATTGATGTTAACATAATTGTGGCATGGCTTAATGGAAATGATTTGGAGGCTGAGTAGAGATGGATATGTAGTGTTGGAGATGTTGTTGGACATGTTTTGTTGATTGGATATGATGTTGTTGTAGGCAGTTGGAGTGTTGCTCTAGATGTTGCATATTTCTCTACATGTCTTGGAGACATTGGATTGTTGCTACATGTGATGAGATGAGGTTTCTTTTGTTGGAGGTGTTTCTATAAATGTCTGAGGAACTTGTATGACATGATGTTGTTGCTACATGAGCTTGGAGATGCTGCTATAGGATTTAGAGATGCTTCTATAGGTGTTGGAGGTGTTTGCACAAATTATGGTTCTTGCTTGAGGAGCTAGAGCTATTGGTATTGGTTCTAAAGTTGGAATAATATGTATAGCATTTCATTGACATGTTCTTAGCCGATTTGATTAGTTGTGGTCATGTTTCATTGGTTTGGAGGTGTGATCATATGTTGGATAAGATGGTCCATCGGTTGGTAGAGGTTCTGGACTAAAGAACTGATGTTTTTACTGAGCTTAAGCACTAGTTGCATGCATGATGATTCAAGGGAGAAAATGAAATGCTATAGTCACATGGAGATAGGCCCAACAGATCATTTATAGCCCCAAGCACATGTATGGTAGTGGTAAGGGAGTGAATTAACGATTTCATGAGAATTTCTCCACATTCCTCGCACTGTTGAGCTAATTTTTGTGTTTTGGTGAAATCCTTGATCGAAACTTTTCGGTCTATGATTGGAAAATTTCATGGGACCTCTAGAAGCTTATTAAGGTTAAATATATCAAAAGTGTTAGTGGAGTTAGTAGTTTATCGAGTAAATGAGTTTAATATGGATCAAATCAAGAATATGAACAGGATTGTTGATCTCAATAGTTATGTGTAATTATTGAGTTGCACATTCAATTTCATCCATATATTGGAGAAAGCTCATTGTTAGTATGGTTGATGACACTAGTGTTTGTGTGAGTGAGAACTTAGAGAAGAGCCTGAAAACTGTGTGAGTTGTCTATGCATATTTTCTTAATCAATTTTCAGTTATAGTAGTAGTGACCTGAAGTATGTTTCAGCTATTATGTTTATGTAGTGAGTGAGATAGTTATGTTTGGATCAGAGTAGAGTTTGAGGAGATTGTTTTGTATATGGTGTGGAGTTTTTATTATAGCTTGCGCATCAAATTTATCATTTGATTGAGATTTGATGTTATGTTGTTGCGGTGCTCATGTTGAGAAAAATTTAGGAGTCCAGTCTGAAAATATATGAAATGAGGCACACATGGAGGAAGTGAAGGCATGGAGACTTCAAAGTAGATAGTGACTTGACAGATTTAGTATAAGGAAGAGTTTTTTCCATCCAATGGTGGTTGGATAGTTTGGTAGAAACTAGGCATGCTATTTGGCCATGATAGTACCATAAAATATGATGATTATTGCTCATGTTGGCTATCAGCGGATGGTAGTCCGTAGATCCGAGAGAGAGAAAAAAATTCCTGTTTGAAAGGGTCGAAAAACTATGAAAGAAGTCAAGTCTTCCTACTCATAGGAGTAAGGTTAGCCATGTTTAATGTGTTAAGTACATAATAAAATATTAAGCAGCACACCAGCAACAGGGTGGGTTTTTTCCCGGTGAAGGATTTTCCACCAGAAACACATGTTTTTGGACTGAATTAATCACATTTAAATGCCCAAGATGGTACACGTAAAATATCAACCAGGGACATATTTTATTTCAATGGTAGTTCAATGTCTGTGCTGATACACCACAGCAGAAGCGGAAATAGAACAATAAGAAATCGTTGTTGAACCAATTGCTGAAATTAACATTCATGCAGGAATAAAAAGGATCTACAATAATTTAATCACACTTCAAATAAACTAGTATCTAGCCCACCACGCACTAACTACACCAGTTGTTACCTCTAATTGGATATGTGTAGCGACACAATAAATACCTGGAACTGAAGCAGATCTACTTACAGCTGACACGACAACAACAACTCTCCACAAATATGCAAAAATAAATATAAGAAATAATACATCTACCTTACCACTGCAGTCCCTGCTAAAGAGGAGGGCCCTTCCTCCCTAGCAGGGCACAGGAAGAAATGAAAACTGAATGAGAATTAGATCAATAAACACATGTAACAAAAACAACACAATATTCTTTATTATGATGATCAAAATTTATAGAGTCAAAATGGCAATAATGTTTTGTGCTAACCCCCGGCCTTGAAGGTCCAAGCATTTATATAATAATTACTTATCCAAAAAATGAGGAAGAGATCAGTCATGAGAATCTCCTAATTCTCATGCTGATCGAAATAAAGTAAATACAGTTACAACTGATTCCCTCAATAAAAGTATTGAATAGGAAAGCATTGGTTTCAACCAAAACTGCCTGAAGCTGTTATTCTAAATAACAATACATGATAAATCCTAAATTTTTTGTTGGAATGCAACAGCTGTAGCGTAGCAAATTTCAATGGCAGATCAACATTTGGAATTTAGAAATACGCAAACAACAGTGCAACTGTAGAAGCAGTCTGTGGCAGTGAATTTGTAACAACATCATGGTGTAACAACAAAGGATGTGATAGCGAAAGTGTTGAGTCTGTGTGTAGTAGCAACGCTACGTAAAAACATGATGTAGCAGCATGCTTCCAACTGGTTATATGCGTCTGTATGTCCAAGGTCCCTGTGCCTGAAATAGTATCTGGAAGAATAAGGAAAAGGCCAAAGAACTAATGTTCATCTTAGTTAGCCACAAAAAAGGAAAAATACATCATAATAATTAACGAGAATGGAAAGGTACTGAAACAAGGTAAATTTATGTTGTTTCAGGATAAAGGAAAGGAAAAAGGAAAGTATGGTCCCCAAGTTGGAGGTCAAAAAGGCAGAAATGAGAGAAGAAAATGTAGGAAATGAGTATAAAAATGACACCCAACATCTCCCCCCAGCTAAAGTTCTTGCATGTCCTCATGCAAAAATCTCATCTCCCCCGATTATACCTCCTATGTAGGGCAGTAAAGTTGTAGGCACCAACTATGTCTTTGTCTAGAGACCTGTACCCCTGAGTAGCAAAGAACTTCCTTGGCCAAGACTCTTCTTCATAATCTCTTAGCACACAGTTGTCTTGGTATTCCTCCACTAGCAACCATATCAAAGGAAATATAATTTTCAATCCAATCCAGAAGATGTCAAGGGATATTAACACTCCTATGTATTCTGATATAGTGTAACAACAACTATGAAATTTTGGAATACAAAAGGATCCCCTTCCTGCAACTCAACACTACTTGTTTCAGTGTGCTTAAGGCATCTTGTTAGCGCTGAGCTCCTTATTTATGCAAACTGATTGAGACAAAATTACACAATTCTTCTTTTGTAGGTAGCAGCTGGCTCCCTCAGCCCTGGAGTACTCAAAAACTTTTTAAATTCCCACCTCAGTTCAACGACCCTTCTTGGTTCTTCTCTAATCCATAGTGTTGTCTTCTTTTCGTTACTCTCGATTGATTTCGCGGACATATGCCACTCGATTTTATTTCTCATGAATGAAATGAAGGCGTGTAACTGTAGGTCTCCCATATATGAGAATACAATTGCTACTATATGCATGCTGACATGCTCAAAAATAATATTATGTAGAAATAACTCACACAACAAGCTCTGTTCATCAAAATCATTGGTGCGAAAAACATCAAGAAAAGTGCAGGTAAAAGTACCCAGATAAGGCCTGTCTTCCATGATAGATTTCAACTGAAATAAATAATAACGATCCCAAAGAAAAATAGGGTAGGATGGGGAAGGCCACCTACACCCCAACAAGTTGAGCACAAGATCATGAAGCTTCCGTTTATCAACAGTCAAATGTCAAAACTATTCCTGTAACAGCAATAACGGTTTCTCTTGTTTCTTTGCAGCTTCCTTTCATTTCCATTCCCGCCAGCTCCTCTTTAATTATTTCTCTACCCATTTTTCCTACAGGGCACTTATTTTCTTCTAATGTAAATCTAGTGAGATCACTCACTCTTGAAGGGAAAGTGCCTCCTGCTTCCACTTTTGAAACTTAGATATCAATAAATTCTTCTTGAAACTCCATCATTCATCGGGGCCTGATGTTCCATGACATGCAATATCAACTGTGGGCATGACAGCCTCTCTAGGGTGGGATTTATCCACGTCAGCTGCTAGTCCTTATGGAACAACAACGTCATAGGTGGGTTCTTTTGTAGCAGTCCTCTTATTTTCACCTTGGTCAGCCTTTGTATCCATTGTTGGTTCCTTTGTAACAATAGTGACCTCTACAGGTTCTCCAAAATGCATTTCATGTCACGACGTGGGAGGCTCGCTAACTATTTTTCTTTGTGATAGCAGCATCTTCGCAGGTGGTTTTTGTGAGCAGTTTCCGTTGTCTCTATTTTTGTTTCAGCAAGTGTTTTCTCTCGGCGGCAAATTGGTATCTCGGTTGTTGCTAATTCTCGTAACATACCACACATCGATCCCAGACCCCCCCCCCGACTTTCTTAATATCTTCACCTAGGGTATATAACCCTGAGGCTTCTTATTTCCTAGGTTCGGCTCTGCTTCAATTGTTCATTTTATTTCTTTAAATTCTCAATTTCTATAAGGATGGTATGAGTTTCATTCCTACCTGACAAGGAGGGTTCCTCTGATCGAGGTTGTTCTTCTTCTTCTTTCAGATCTTCCGCTTCCTCCTGTTCTTCAGCTGTAGAAGATAGTTCTTTAGGCACGCTGAATTTATAATCCGGATTTATGCAGCAACACAATAGAATACACATGTAACCATAATGCAAATATGCATCGGAAATAACACTTCATTTCATTAATATCAAAGAACTGAAATTTGCTTACAAACAGAATGGAAATAAACTAGCTAGGGCACAGGTAGCTTATCTCTGAGAAGAGATGTGGTGGCTACATGCCTCTAAACTGTGTTACAATGAAGCTCGAGGGCCTATTTATTATTGAGAAATAATGGGAAATCATAAACATCCAAAAACCTAACCCTAGGAGATGAAGCACCAAAACTATGGGCTCCGTTTGGGTAAATTGGTGTTTCAACTTCCCGAGGACGTAACTTTGGCATACTATCTCCATTTGACGGACATGATATATCGTTAGAAATATCTATCCGAGGAATACAACCGTTGATTGCAAATATTGATTTTGAAATAGAATCATATTTTCTAGAAAAGCGATGCCAAAAAAATGTTGTTTAGGGCCTCAAAATGGCTCTGGAAGTTTAGGACCCAAAAAACTGCTAAAAATAGTAAGTTGTGACAAAACTGAAAAACTAAAAGAGACAATGGTGGGGCCCCAAGTGGAAGAGGTGGGTGGCCACTAATATCCACCGGGATCATTCCTCCCCCTTTAGGAAGCAATGGTCCCCATTGTGTTGAGTTCCTCCATGAGATGAGGAAACTTCTATTGAACTTGGTCCCTGGTGAACCACTTGCCTTGGTGCAAGAGTTGGTCAGCTTTGACAACCTGATACAGTTGGATATTCTATTGGTGATTGTTCTTGATTTTCATGTCCATAATACAATCTCTTGTGGCATGTTCCATGTAGTCTGGGTTTAACTCTGTTGATGTGAGTTGTTTTTCAATGTCAGAGGTCTCTACTAGAGGTGGGAAGTAGGGATGAAGGCAATCCACATTGAATATTGGGTGAAGACCAAGGAATGGTGGAATGCTGAGCTCGAAGGCGTTGTTCCCTACAGCCTTGGTGATGGTGTATGGCCCACATCGGAGTGGGCGAAGCTTGTGGTAGGATCTAGTGAGGCGCTCCTTCTGTAAATGTAACCACACTTTTTCGCCCACTTGGAAGTTGTGTGGCACTCGATGTTGATCATGTCGTTGCTTGTACTTATCATTGGCTTTGTCCAATATTTCATGAACCTGTTGGAAGATGTGTTGAATGCGCTCAATGAAGTTGTTCGCTTTGTCAGCTTCATACTGGACATGAGTCAAATCATTCTGAGTAGCTACAAATGGCATGTCTATGTCAATGGGACATAGTGGGTGGAATCCCAAGCCCACTTGAAAGGGGTTGTGGTCAGTTGAGTTGTGGAGAGCTCAGTTATAACTGTGGTGTACATAGGGGAGGTTCTCATCCCATGTGCGTGGATGCTTTGAATTTTACATGCACATAATGTGTACAATCATCTTGTTGACGAACTCTATTTAGCCATCAGTTTGGGGATGGAAAGTTGTGGACTTGGTGAGCTTGGTGTCCAACATTGACTAGAGGCTAGACCAAAATGTGTAGACGAACCTGTTATCTCGATCTAATATGATATACTGTGGGATCCCAAAGTGCACCCACACTCGTTCAAAGAAGATTTTAGCAGTGTCTTTTGCTGTGATATTCTTCTTGAAGGCTGCCATAATGGCCATCTTCGAGAATCTATCAATGACCACGAAAACACAGTCATTTCCATGCTTAGTAGAAGGAAGGCCCAACATGTAATCCATGGAGATGGATTCCCAAGGTCGACTAGGGGTAGGTAGTGGAGTACAAAGGCCTTGCTTCTTGATGGTCGGTTTGGCAATGGTGCAAGAATTGAAGGATCTAATGTACTGTAATGTTACCACTTAGCCTTATCTAAGATGAACATTCAATTTTGTTTTAATTTCTGTTGCATGAATAAATTAATAAAGGAGGACATGTAAAACTCCTAAAAAGTATGAATAAATCAATGCCCATGTGAACAAAGATAAATCAGGGCCATGTAAATAATCACTTGCAAGTGTGAAAGAGCTTTGAGCTAAAGACTGGGTCAACCTTGACCAAATCAACAACACTGTCTAGATTAATTGCATCTCCAAAAGGGACAGTGCAGTTCTAGAAGGAATCCTCTCATGTGAAAAGGGCTAACTCATCAAGGTGGTTTAGGGTTTGCAAAGGCTTTCTCATCTTATAAAAAGAAAAGGAGGGCAGCAAGAGAAGGTTGTTGATTGATCATATTTCTAAGTATTTGTCTGCTTAGACAAATACCATTCTCTACTATTTAGTGGAGGATTGTATTTAGAATTCCTATGCATGGATTTCACCTCTTCCTTTGAGGATTCTTGGAGGAGTATTTTATGAATTGGACCACTATCAAGCCTGAGGCCAAGCTCTACTTTCATTAGTAGCACTGATCCATTGAGGGTTTTTCTGCTTCTGCAAGCTGCAGCAAGTTGGAGTCTAGATCTGCAGAGATCTAGTGTATTTTTGGGAGCCTCTTCTCATGGAGTGTGTCTTTTAACCTCCTGGAAGAGTGTCTCTTCTCCTTGTACTTCAAATCTGCAATTTTGCAGTGATTATATATGTCATTTGATCTATAGTGTTGTTCATCTAGATAGACTACGTTATGTTGGTGTGAGCCTCTTCATGGTATTTTTCTCATATTTTAGATCAGAGATCTCTAGTGTTGGGATTTCCCTTCCACTTGGTGATCCATGGATTAGCTTGCTGATCCATGTTCTGTTTAGATCTGATCCATTGTAATGAAATGTCATATTCAGAAATTTACTGCAGCATTTTACAGATCTGCAACTTGTTTCTCAGATCTACTCTTATTTATGCATGCTTTTGTCAAAATTCCAAGGGGATCTTGAAGAGAAGACTATCTAGCTTCCAGTTCTGAAATAGATCTGATGTTTTGTCCATAGATATATCCTAGATCTGAGTTTTAACTTCCAGCTACTAAAGCTCCTTAAAAATAATGTTGTTGAGCCATTTTTGCAAATGTACGTGTTCTAGCTTTCTTTTCTGAAGATTTCTTGCTGTATTGTCTCATGCATTCTACTGTATAGTGAAAGAGCTTCATCATAATGATGATTTGCTGATGTATTACTGAAATATAAACCTCCTTGCTGATCTCCACTGAATATCTGATAAAACTACGCAATTCTTGAAGTATTGTTTTCATTTGGCTGCAGCCTTCCTCTTTGGGTGCTTTTTAGCTAGTATAGTTTTTGCGAGATCTATTTAATGAATCTAAACTGGTTTTTTTTAGATGAAATTCCATATATAAGTCCCATACATCATAAATAAGAGGAACCAAGTCCTGATATGCGTTTCTGTTACACATTTTTTCCTATACAACATTTTTCTTGAGCACATTGTTGATATTCCTGAAAAATGGATATTACAATGGTATCGGAGCTCCTTTCTTGGCACAGCCTATGCTTTCCTTGGAGCACCAGTCATGCTACATTTTGAAGAAGATGATCCTCTTACTGAGAGGGAGAGGAGGTACTAGAATAGAATTCATAAAAAGTATGACTACACTATTGATGACCCTGACAGGGGTCAAGACAAGGGGAAAGCCCCTGAAACTATGAATGATAAGGACACAGAGGAGTTTGAAAAAAATCTTTTGGAGACCATGCAAGATCTTTCCAAGGAGATCAAAGAGATGAGGATGGACAGAATGAGGGAATCTCTTGGGATGTTTCATCAAGGAGAAAGTTCTAACATGTCTCATTATGGGACTGGTCAACCTGTGAGCCTACCACAAGCTCCACAAGCCTCACAATGCTCTACTATACCTACCTTATTGGCTTTTGAGAATGAAGGTCCACAAGAGAAAACACCCCTTGAAGGTTACTTTGTGGAGTATGACTCTCAGAGTCAGAGGTTCAAGGATAACTTGAGTTTCCAAGACTTTTTCCATCTCAAGGACCGGAGAAGACCATGGCAGCAGTATAGAGATGGTGGTTTCTTTCATGGAAGACACCACACTATGGGCAAGTTATTTTTTCCCAAGTTTGATGGATCATCCTCTTGTTCTGCCAAAGCATGGGTGGAAAAGCTGGACATCTATTTCCAGTTGAACAAAGTCCCTAAAGTTGAAGCCATCAAGATTGCAGCGTTGCACTTTGAGGGTGAAGCCCACAATTGGTGGTTCCATGGGTTGTCTACATTGGGACACAATAATGTTACTACCTATGTTGAGTTCACTAGAAGACTGGTGGAGAGGTTTGACCAAAAGGATCTCGAAGCACCCTTCATAAGCCTTGCAAAGTTGAAGCAGACCGGAGATGCAGAGGCTTATATCTCTGAGTTTCTGAGATTATCATTCATGGTTCTTGATCTATCTGTAGCAAGGAGATTCTACATGTTCATTGATGGCCTAGAGGAACCTTTGCATGGGTTGGTTAAATCTACCAAGCCCACCACTTTGCATGATGCCATTGAGAGAGCTAGTGATCTCCAAGATGCTTTTCCAAAAGAAAAGGCAACTTTCCAAAGCAAAGCCCCTCACTCTTCTA
This sequence comes from Pinus albicaulis, assembly GCA_034641835.2. Lineage (NCBI taxonomy): Eukaryota > Viridiplantae > Streptophyta > Pinopsida > Pinales > Pinaceae > Pinus > Pinus albicaulis. Next base: position 31,243,199 of record CM076575.1, read on the forward strand.
AGGGGAAAGAAGGGAAAGTTGCTCCTCCCAAGGAGAGCTCACTGAAGAAACCTCCTGACATTGATCTCTGGAGGGAGTTGAGGAAAAATAGATTATGTTTCACTTGTCAAGAGCCATGAGTACCAGGACATAGATGTGCTGCTGGAATGACACACTATATAGAAGTATTCTCATATCTTGAGGAGGAAGATGGGAATGATAGACCTAGGAGGGGTCACAACGCTGGTGATGATGAGGAGGAAGATCAAACACCATCCAGAAATGAAGAGGAAGCCTTTGCTCCAACAAGTGGGACTCTTTCCTCTTTGAGGGGAGTGCCTAAGTACTTGACCCTAAGAGTACAAGGCTCAGTCATGAACCAGAGAGTGTCTATTCTAATTGACAGTGGGGCAACCCACAAATTTTTTGATGCTCACCTTGTGTAAAGGAGAGGAATCCCCACTGATACTTTTGGATGGGTTTTCTTTTTTGGTCCCACGAGATAGAACAATGCAATGCATGCAATATGTTCCATCACTTTCTATCACTATGGGATCCTACACTTTGGTGGATTACTTCTTTGTAATTGACATACAAGACACCAATATCATCTTGGGTGTCCAGTGGTTGATTACCTTGGGAAAGGTTACCATTGATTGGAAAGCCTTGCAGATGGAGTGGGTGGACTTGAAGAGTGGGAAACCACAAATAATTCAAGGCATGAACACTTAACCTTCACCTACTGTTTCCACACAAACAACAGAGATGTATTTGCACAGTGGAAGCAAGGATCTCACAGTTCCTTCTCTCATGTTTATGAGGATGCTGCAAGAGACATTATTACCTCATGGAAAGCCACTTGAAATGTCATTAGATTCTGATCTTGTGGGGAAAGCCTCACAAAGTGCTACTCCAAATATAGATCCAACAAGGATTGGAGAGAAAGCTACAACACTGTGGGAGGAAGGAAAGGGGAGGATCAACCTCCCAAAAAACAATTTTGGCATGTGTAATGTCAATGAAGCAATCAACAACAAGGCAAGCACCCCCATAGATGTATCAGTAGTGCTGTCATTGTTGATCTGTGTGGATCCATATTGGAGATCTCAACTCCTTATGGATTACTCCAAAGATCTTCACACTAGGATGATACTAGATGGCATGAAGCAAGAGGGAAGCTATTTGGTCCATGAAGGGGTAATCTATCAACTTGGTAGAGTATTCTTGTCTAAAGCCTCCAAGCTTAAGCAAGAGATACTACAAAGGGCACATAAAGAGTTCCTTTCTAGATATATGCAGTCAACAAAGATATACACCCTAATCATGAGGAGTTTTGATTAGGAGGGTATGAAGGAGGAACTACATCAACACTATGATTGGGAAGAACTACATAATCACTTTCAAGAGTGCAAGAGTTATGAGGAGTGGGGATAGCCAAAGGACTCTATGCAGGAGTCATTTCAGCCTTCTCTTCCTTTTCTTGAAAGAGGAGAAATATCCATGCCCAACTTCACATGTGTGGGAGACTTGTATGGTAAAGAATATTATCTTATGGAGCATATTTATTTTTTTGATTTGACATATTCTCTTACCATATGTATGCAAGACATGGCTCCTATAGGGAGTGATATGACATGTAGATCTCATGGCATTGGTAAGGCCAATAAATTTTTTGAATCTAATCACTCCCTTGAGGTGCAAAGGGAGATTCTTTTTCATGATGGGTGCTTTCCAAAGGCACCTAACTTGTGTATCACTTTCAGCCATGTCAAAAGAGACTCATGTAGCAAAGGTATGATGGGAGTACCGCTTACCACACTTAGAGCTACTAAAGACAAGGGTGCATTGCGCTGACATCTTATGTGGGATTGTGACCTACCTCCTTAAGTGCAAATTTCAGTTTGCATATATGTGATTTTGCTTCCATACAAAGAAGATATATTGGTATTGTTTATGGGTTTGTATGGTCAAAGGATGGGCAGTGTATATGTATCACATGGGATGGAACTTCAAATTTTACTTCACGATACATGTTTTAGATGTCGCATTGCTTCACCCATGTTTATTTCTGTTGAGTTTTACACTCCTGAAGGGATAGACTATGCCCAAAGCAATTTTTGATGTATTGGATTAATGAGCACTTGGCCCATGATGAAAACTTGATCCTTGATGGTGCCATCAACGGAGAAGGAAAAGAACTACAACTCTTACCCTATCATTTTCTTGAGGACAAGCAACATTTTGGAGGGGAGGACTGTAATGTTCCCACTTAGCCTTAGCTAAGAGGAACATTCAATTTTGTTTTAATTTCTGTTGCATGAATAAATGAATAAAGGAGGACATGAAAAACTCCTAAGAAGTCTGAATAAATCAATGCCCATGTGAACAAAGACAAATAAGGGCCATGTAAATAATCACTTGTAGGTGTGAAAGAGGTTTGAGCTAAAGACTGGGTCAACCTTTACCAAATCAACAACATTGTCTAGGTTCACTGCATCTCCAAAAGGGACAACGCATTTCTAGAAGGAAGCCTCTCATGTGAAAAGGGCTAACTCATCAAATTGGTTTAGGGTTTGTAAAGGCTTTCTCATCTTATAAAAGGAAAAGGAGGGCAACAAGAGAAGGTTGTTGATTGATCATATTTCTGAGTATTTTTCTGCTTAGACAAATACCATTCTCTGTTGTTTAGTGGAGGATTGTATTTGGAATTCCTATGTAGGGATTTCACCTCTTCCTTTGAGGATTCTTGGAGGATTTTTTGCTGAATTGAACCACTATCAGGCTTGAGGCCAAGCTCTACTTTCATTAGCATCACTGATCCATTGAGGGTTTTGCTTCTTCTGCAAGCTGCAACAAGTGGGAGTCTAGATCTGCAAAGATCTAGTGTATTTTTGGGAGCCTCTTCTCATGGAGTGTGTCTTTTAACCTCCTGGAAGAGTGTCTCTTCTCCTTGTACTTCATATCTGAAATTTTTTAGTGGTTATCTATGTCATTTGAGCTACAACACTGTTCATCTAGATAGACTACATTAGTTTGGTGTGAGCCTCTTCATGGTGTTTTGCTCATATTTTAGATCAGAGATCTCTAGTGCTAGGCTTTGCCTCCCACTTGGTGATCCATGGATTAGCTTGCCGATCCATGTTTTGTTTAGATCTGATCCATTGTAATGAAATTTCATATTCGTAAATTTACTGCAGCATTTTATAGATCTGCAACTTGTTTCTCAGATCTACTCTTATTTATGCATGTTTTTGTCAAAATTCCAAGGGGATCTTGAAGAGAAGACTATCTAGCTTCCAGATCTGAAATATATTTGATTTTTTTTTCCATAGATATGTCCTAGATCTGAGTTGTAACTTCCAACTACTAAAGCTCCTTAATAATAACACTAAAGTCCTTGACATGGGGGGTAGCTTTGAGGAGTGCAAAATAATCTTCTCTCGGTCGGAAAAGTCATGAACTGAGAAATATCATTCTAATAGATTCACCCATCTATCTATGACATCTGCATCTATTTGACCCTCAAATATGTGAATTTCAAAGTTTGTTTTTACCTTAAAGGGATTCACGCCTCTATGGTGGATGTTGGTCAAAGTTTTCCATCATCGTATTCCTTTGTTTTTTAAGCGCCTCCTCGAGCAATATTTTGATAGGATCTCTTGCTCCCTCATATTTCTTTTTATGCCCCATGCATGGCCGTTCGGTTCTGTGAGGCTGATCTTGCAAAGGTTCAACCAGATCGAGCCCTAACTCCTTATAACCTGACTTCGTTGGGGACATGCAAAGAAGGATCGAGAAAAAGCAGACCGCTCTGATACCACTTATTCAGATTTATGAAGGAATGCAACGGAATACACATGTAACAATAAATTCAAATATGCAATGGAAATAACATTTCATTTCATTAATATCAAAGAATTGAAACTTTCTTACAAACATAATGGAAATAAACTAGCTAGGGCACAAGTAGCTTATATCTGAGAAGAGATGTGGCAGCTACAGGCCTCTGAACTGTGTTACAATGAGGCTCGAGGGCCTATTTGTTATTTAGAAATAATGGGAAACCCTAAAAATCCAAAAAACTAACCATAGGAGATGAAGTGCCAAAACTATGGGCCCCGTTTGGGTAAATTGGTGTTTCAACTTCCCAGGGACGTAACTTTGGCATACTATCTCCGTTTGACACACATGATACCTTGTTAGAAAGATATATCCGAGGAATACAACTTCTAACTAAAAAAATTATTACAAAACAAAATCATGTTTTCCAAAGAAGAGATTCCCAAAAAAAGTCATTTAGCGCCTCAAAACGGCTCTGGAAGTTCACGACCCGAAACGTTGCTAAAAAAAGTAAGTTGTGCCAAAATTGAAAAATAGAAATAGAATGGTGGGGCCCTAAGTGGAATAGGAGAGTGGCCTCCAAGATCCACTTGGATCACTTTCACCCTTTTCTTCGGTCGTTTGTCTCCAATCGACTTATCAAGGGGCCTTTTCTCAATTCTGAACTTAGAAGACCAGGTTTGGCTTCTAGCTTCCTCTTGACTCTCTCCCGAATTTTGAGCTTGTTTTTCTCGGCTCGTCCTGGGCATCTTTCATTTTTAACTCCTCCCATCTCTTTCCTTGCTAGTTCAAAGCATCCAAAATAATTAAATTGATGAGACCATGATTGGTAACACAGGTTTCTGGGTGTGCTGTCGTTTTGACTGCTGTAGCAATATGATTGATATTTCCCAACAGGAAATATGGAAGTTTAATTCTCTGTTTATGCTGAAGTTGGTTCAATAAGGTCATATGATAATTAAAAAAAATCATGGACCTCCCTTCACATGTGATATATTTTATCAAATTCAGAGAAACATCCTCCCAATGTTGGGGAAGTGACAGCCTATCGACCCCTCTTCCTTTCTTCTCAAGCTTCTCCTCACCTTCAAGGAAATCCTCTTTCAGAGGAGGATCATTGACCTTTCTGGTTAACCACCTTCTACCTTGGGCCGAAAATGTTGTTACTCGGGAAACAACCTCCTTCTTTACTTCAATGTGCAAACCCCTGACTTTGGTTTGATCATTGTTAAGATTTATAGAAAAATCCAACGCAATTGCTTCGTCTGAACCCTTCATCTTCTGAAAATTCTCAAGCCACCCAGCATCTCTGAATATTTGATACGCCTCTGGAAAATTCTGTAATGCCTCAATATAATCTGGTTCGTGCCTCACCACAGAATCCCCCATATTTTTCTATTATATTTGATTACTTCCTTTAGCTCAGTTAGCCAGGGTATCAAGGCACTACCCATTGTGTTACAACAACCTACTCTGCTATCTTCGGGTTAAAATTTTTCGACGAAGGGTGCAAGAACTTCTGGCTGAGGGAGATGATCGAATGTCATGGTGATCAAGAGGTGAAAAGTTTTTGAATTGATGGTTCGTACCCATACATTCTCTCTATTAATGCCTAGTTATGGATAGCTTCATACTTCAAGTACAAATATCCTTTTTGACAAGATCAGGTCATGATTGCTTGCTATTGTATTAAATTCGGTAAATCGTGGGATTAATGGTGGCTTTAAAAGCTAACAGATTGTTTATAATCATGACAAGATTTCCCCCCCAACTTTAATGATGACGATAGTCCATGACCATCAAAAGGACTTTCATTAAATTTCCATAATCATCAAATATTAGAGGATGATAATGTTACCTTTTTGGTGACATGCCTGAAAAGACAGGGATGAAGAAATTGATGTGATGGCGCAATTGCTCTAGCATTCATGGCAGTCACCTTCAAACTATTGTAATAATTTTTGCGTGTCAGGATGACAACTAAGATTCAAAACATTATTGACAGCTGTCGGTTGTTACATATGTAATGGCCAAGAAAACCAATGCGCTATCCTTCATAAAAAATTATTGTTAGGAAAAATAAAATACTGAGAACAAATGTGTAACAACATGATGTAGAATATGCAGGAAAAAATTATGATGTTTTGAAAAAAATGAGTGTAATAGCCGCCACAAAAATGGTTTTCAACTGTTACCAGATTGTCTAAATGCACTCCAAAAGAGGTTTTCACAATCAGATTCTTATAATCATATTTTTTGTTTTTTTTTAATTATATATATATACACACACACACACACACACACACACACACACACACACACACACACACACACACATGTGTAATAGCCGCCACAAAAGTGGTTTTCAACTATTACACTTATAGAAAAATCAAAGTTCGGGTAGCATAAGGGAATGTCCCCTTGCTGCTATAACATGAAGATCAAAGTCCGCGACAATGTTAATAAATGAATCCTTTGAATCAGGTGGATGAAATAACCTTGGACGATGCCCATTAACTAATAACGACATCTTAGCACTATCAATGGTAACCAATTTTACAGTCCCATTGTCAAATACTGTAACTACTTCGTAAGGACCTAGCCATCTGGTGCAAAGTTTTCCCTTGAAATCATTTAATCTTGAATCGTACAAGAGATTCCAATATCCTTTCTGAAATTTCTTCTTTTTAATGAACCTCTCATGCCATATAGCTCTTTGCTGCTGAATGATCTTTGTCTTCTGAATGGCAGCCAGTTGTTTCTCCTCCAAATCATTGTGCTAATTCAACCTTTGTCTTTGTGTTGTGTTCATATCCAGATTTACTAGTAATGTTGTTCTCAGTGTTTTTATTTCGAACTCTATGGGGAATAAATGATTCTTACCGTACACCAATTCATATGGTGAGAAGCCCGTAGTATTCCTCCATGTTATTTTATAAGCCCACATTAATTCTCGAAGTTTTCCAGCCCAATTTCTCTGGTGGCTAGCTACTGTATTTGTCAAAATTACATCAATAACTTTGTTGGTACTCCCCACTTGGCCATTTTCTTGTGGATGATAAGGTGAAGTGATCCTATGATGAATTCCATACTTTTCAACCAGATTCTGAATCAGATGAGATGTGAATTGGGGCCCCCCATCTGTCACTATCTCCATGGGTATCCCAAAATGAACAAAAATATTTTCAAACACGAAGTCTGAAACAACCTACTCTATAGCTCTAGTTAGTGCCTTCTCTTCAACCCACTTTGTGACGTAATTTGTACAGACCAATATGTATGACCTCTGTTGTGATGAAGTATTAATTGGCCCTACGAAACCCAAGGCCCACTTCTCAAATGGCTCTAACACTATTTGAGGCTGTAACAACATCTCGTCTGATTGCAGTGGTTGACCCATCCTTTGGTAGCTATCACACCCCTTCACAATATTTTTGGCATCCTGGAATATATTTGGCCAGTAGTACCCTGTTGAGAGTACCTTGTACCCTGTCCTCTTGTCTACGAAGTGCCCTCCATAAGGCTCCTCATGACAACACTTTAAGATATCAAAAATCTCATCATTTCTAACACAACGCCGAATTTGAAAGTCTAGTCTAGTGTGATAGAGATTTCCCTCTATCCAGGAGTAAGTGGCACTCTGTTGTATGATATTTATTTTGTCTCTGGAATATAAATGTTGTGGGAATTTACCTGCAGCAAGATATTTGGCTATATCTGCATACCATGGTGAGTGAGTAGATATGGCAAAAAGATGCTCATCAAGAAAATAATCCTTAGTGGGAGTGCAATTATCACCTATGTTTAACCTAGAAAGAAAATAAACAACTACATTAGATTTTCCAGGTTGATCTAAAATAGTGATATCAAATTCCTTTAATAGAAATAACCATCGTGTAACTCTACCATTAGTAATTGGCTTATTCATTAAAAATCAAATGGTAGAGTGGTCAATGTGTAAAAATACTTGATACTCGATGATATAATGTCGAAACTTATTAATAGAATGCAATACTACTAGGAATTATTTCTCGGTCACTGTGTATTTGAGCTCGGCTAGGGTTAAATTCTTGCTGAGATAATAGATGGTGTAAGGCTTCTTTTCTTCCAGCTGGCCCAAAATAGCACCTACAGCCATGTCAGATGCATTTGTAGGAATATGGAACGATAGATTCCAGTTTGGTCCTTGCAAAATAGGTGTTGCTATTATACAGTTCTTTAGCTTCAAAAAGGCTTTCTCACACTTCCTTGTCCACACAAATTCCACATCTTTCATAAGCAAAAAAAATATAGGCAATGGAATCTTTGAAAAAAATTCTATAATTCTCCTATAGTACCCTGTTTTAGTGTCAGTATTTGCATCCCGCCATCAGTGATAAAAAATCCTCTTTTCATATCATGCTAGGGTCTCATTCAGAAAGTTTTTCATTCCACTAGGTTTGCATTCAAAAATTTAGTCACTGATGGTAGCTCTAGTCCAAAAAATCACTCTTCCTCAAATTTGATTACTTGCTGGCATAGTTTCGTACCTTGCTAACTGTACATCATCCAAAAGCTTATGTCATCATGTCATCACATCAACATGTCATCATGAAGTCCAGTCTTTCAAGGTCTCATTAGGTCTTTTAGGGTCAATCAAGGTTACCATTAGGTCATTAGGGTTTCTAAGGTCCAATAAAACACTATTTCCACTACATAAAACCAGCAAGTAAAGGGTGATCAAATAACATCTCTTCACCATATGAAGATGATTTGTAAAGAGAAATTCCTATTTCAGCATGCAATTTTGGTTTCAAGATGTAATTTTTAATTTTCATTATGTAATTTATGTCATTCAAAATGTAATAAGTTCATGGTTCCCAAAGCTGCTAACCCAAAGTTCCAACATGCCAAAGAATCAAAAGTCAAATCCTAGAGTTCTAAAATTCATCAGATGATCAATTTTTCAAAGAAAAAGTCAAATGCAAGGATATAGTTCCAAAGTGTAAAGTGAAGTGAAGAAAGGAGAGAGTGGGTTCCAAGGCCCAATTCATTCAAATATGAAGCATAAAGACCATGAAGACATAAAAAACAAAATAATTTTCACTCCCAAAGGTCGAGCTTGCACTCCCTTAGCTAAAAAAACCAAATTGCAGGGTTAGAGGCTGAGTTTTGAGTGGCGTTGCGCTTTCAGAAGTGTTGATCCGCTTACAAAAGGTGGCGATGCACTTTTATCCCACTAGCGCTGCGCTTCTGGGCAATCTGTTGCGCTTTTTCCCGATGCACTGCACTTTTTCTCAACAAGCCCTAGAAGCACCAAATCACCTCCAAACTCTCTCAAACATTTAGAAAATTCCTCTTACACTCTCTATCAAGTAAGTAACACAAAATTGTTGTCGCCTTGCACTCCTAAACATTGATTTTATAGTGTTTTTGTTCCTAAGTGAAATTCGCATTTTGCCTACTTAAAAACCCTAGTTCTGTTCCTAATTACCAAATTTTATTCCCTTCAACCCTCAAATCCCTTCCTAAATCATTATCAAACCTACCCCTACCCCTACACTATCATTTCCTAGTCCCTAAATCCCTTTCCCTAAAAACCCTAAGTCCTAGGCTTCTAAATTTCCTAGGCAGCCACTTCCTAAAACCTGTAATTAAATTCTCATTCCCAACTCCCTTGAAATTTAAACCTCCTATCACCTCCCAAAGCTCCTTAACCCCTTCCCCTATCTACCTAAATTTTCCTAGACTTAACCCTATTCCCTAGACCTATTTAAACTTCCCATTCCCATCCACCTCATCCCTAGGGTTTTCTTGGCCACCAAACATGTCAAGTCCCCATATTAATAATTTAGTCCCTTATTGTTATTAGTGTAGCCCCCTTATTGCTATTTTTGTACCCCTGTAACCCCCATATTCTTATTATTTTTCCCTTAAACTATTATTGTTAGGTTGGCTAGGATTATATTGTGACCCCATTGACTCCTATATATAGAAGGAGGTTCTGTCATTTGTATCATGCAAGAATTATTCATTTATGTAATGTATTAGAGTTTTACCCCTCAAAGTGGCTGATTTCTAAGGCGTTGATCTCTCATTTCTTCTATTTTGGAGTTGGTTTCATAACATTTGGTGTCAAAGCCTTTGGATTCTAGGGTTTCGCTGCTCTAAACAGGTCATTGTAGAATTTTCGCTATAACTTTTTTCGACGAAGGATCGGAAGCTTAAATTTTTACAGAGAAAAGAAAAAATCCTGAGGAACGCCATGTACAAATTTTAGATCTTGGTTCATAATATTTTTAGAGATATGATCTGTGGAAGTTTGGGTGTTTTCAAGCTCCTGAATTTCACCTAAACAAGTCATTGTGATATTTTCGCTATAAGTTTTTTTCTACGAAGTCTCAGAAGCTGAAATTTATATAGAATGACGCCGAAAGCCTAAGGAACTTCCTGTAAACATTTCAGCTCTTAGTTCACAATATTTTGGAGATATGATCTGTGGAAGTTAAGTTTTGTTCAAGCTCCTGAATTTCATCTCAAAGAGGTGACCTTGGGAAAATCGTCATAACTCTCTTTGTGAGCATCGGATTGGAATTATGTAAAAAGTGGCCGCAAGTACATAGATTGTAGTTTCTTTTATATCAATTTCAGAGCCGAAGGAGGAAACAGTGAGACGTGTCACACCATACAAGTGTGCTCTATAGAACTAGTCCATAATTAGGTCATTGTGGGAGATTCGACATAACTTTGCCTTGAAGTGTCCAAATCAGGTCATACCTGTGGCATTCGAAAGAATATTCAGAGGGATACTACAGGACCAAATTTCAAATATTGAAGATCCATCGTTACAGAGATAATTTAGTTTTAATATCGAGCTCCTCAAAATTAAGAAAAAGGTGTGTATTTTTTTCAAATTGCATAAGTCTTGTTTGAAAAAATAGTTTTAAGTGATTCCAAGGGCGTATTGAGCATAGATATTAGTATTGGGTTCTAAAATACCCCCTAAAAATAATTCAACACCCATTAAAACCTCAGAATACTCTACTATAACTCATGAAGATGAAGAATTGAAACATGATCTACCAAAATTACAAGAGCAAGTGCACAAAATTTAAGATATTGAAGATCCGCAGTTACAAAGCTAATTCAATTTCAATATCGAGCTCCTCAAAATCAAGAAAAAGGTGTGTATTTTTTTTAAATTTCATAAGTCTTGTTTTAAAAAATAGTTTTAAGTGATTCCAAGGGCCTATTGAGCATATATATTAGTATTGGGTTCTAAAATGCCCCCTAAAAAGAATTCAACACCCATTAAACCCTAAGAATACGCTACTATGACTCATGAAGATGAATAATTGCAACATTATCTATCAAAATTACAAGATAAAGTGCACCAAATTTCGCTCTCACAAAGAGAAACAAAAAATGAAATGGAAGTTTTGAAGAAAGGCGTGGAAGCTAAGATAGATGGCATGGAAGCTAGCATGGAACCTAAGATGGATGACATGAAAGACAACATGGAAAACATGAAGAATGATCTTAAAGTAGACATGGAAGGTTTGACAAAGTTGATACAAGAAATGTTTCCTAATGGTGAAAAGATAGTAGAGGAAACTCATGATGAGAACAAAATAAATTTTAATCATGATTTCATAAACTCTAATGGATGGAAAGACATATATTCCAAATATGGATATGAGGAAGTTTGATGGCAAAGGATCATAACATGGATACTACAAATGGAGCAATATTTTGATCTCAATAATATGCAAAACACACAAAGGTACGCATTACAAATTTACACATTTAGAACAAAAAATACATTTGTATGAGTATCGATGGCTTTTCTCTAGTAAAAAAATTGTCACTTGGTCAACACAGATCTAAGCACTTCAAAGCACTTCAGATCTAATGGTTGTGCAAATCATTTAGGTTGAGTTTATTATTATTTGTTGGAGGGAAAGGGACTTTGACTTAGGTCAAAATCCCTTGATTAGTGAAGAATAAATAAATAAATGATTTATTTATCCTTTTAAGGAAGTGGTTGAGATATAATCAAATAAATAATGATTTATTTAATTAATAGTGGTTGATTTGGTCATATTTAACAAGGAATATTATTTAAATAATTATTCCTAGAAAATAATAAGATAACTATGGGTGTATCTTATTAATTTATTTGTTTTTGGGTTAAACATGACTGGGAATAATAATTAAATTGTGGTTTAATTAATTATTCCTTTTGGGGTTTCCTTAATTAACATAGTGAAAGCAGTTTTACTTGGGGTAAAACTGGTCTTACATGGTGTACTTGGGTCCATCTAATAAGAAAGGGTGAGATGACCAAAAAATGGTGTAACAAAATGATAGCACATTATGGGGATAAAAGGAGCGACATCTTCTTTAGCGGATAGATGCTAAAATTAACAAAAAGAGTTGAGTGGTGGAGCACATTGAGGACTTCAAAGTTGAATAAAGATAGCGAGTATTAGAGGAACATAGGATTGATGCCTTTATAGGGAATTTAAAGGATAACATCCAACATGAATTTCGTGTTTGGGAACCTGGTTCATTGGAGAAGGAATTCAGGTTGGCAAGAAAAATTGAATGTAAAATTATGGCAACAAGGACACCTACCACTCACATCTATAAAGATGGAAGTTTTGCTACTCATAGACTTCCATAACCTATAAGGTTGACACCACAACAATTGGAAGAAAAAATAGCAAAAGGGCTTTTCTATGGCTGTGATAGAAAATGCACTAAAGGTCATAAGTGTGCTGAGAAAGGTTGTGAAGAGGAGGAAGAAAATGAACAATAAAATTCAAAAGAAGAGGATATACACTAGCAACCAACCCTAAAAGAAGAATAAATGAGTCTGAGCATATCGTGTAATGCATTGGCAAGAATTACCACTCTCAAAATCTCAATATAGAAGGACATATCAAGAAGAAAAAGGTAATAGTGTTGATAGATTCAGTTAGTACCCATAATTTTATTCATTGTAAGGTAGCCAAGGAATTGAATTGTTTCTTATACCCAACACCAGAATGTCAAGTGATGGTTGTGAATGGAGGAACTATAAATTTATCTATAAAATGCCATAATATCAAGCTAACCATGGGGGAATATGTATTTAATAGTCCAATGCTTTCCATTCCAATGGGAGGTGCTTATGTTGTACTAGGAGTAAAATGGTTACAATCTTTGGGGACTATAGCTTTTAATTTTCAACAACTTTTCTTGAATTTTTTTTTGGAAGGAAAGGAAATCGAATTACGAGATATCGTAGGGAAGCCAAGAAAGATAATAATATCTAATGTCATGAAAAAGCTTCCAAAGAAAGGACAATAAGGCATAATTGCACAATTATGCTCACTAGAAGTTACAACATCAAAATCATCTATTTCTCCAGATCTCCAAAAAGTCACGGACAATCATTCCAAGATGTTTGAAACTCCCAAAGGACTCCCACCTATTCATGATCATGATCATGCTATTAATTTTATTCCAAGAAGTGTTCCTCCAAACATCAGGCCTTACAGATATCCTTATGTCCAAAAGAGAGAAATTGAACGCATGATCGCAGAGATGTTAGAGGCTGGTATAATTCAACCTACTCAAAGTTCTTTCTCTGCTCTAGTAGTATTGGTGCACAAGAAGGATGGATCATGGCACATGTGTTTGAATTATAGGGAGCTCAATAAGCTCACTATGAAAGATAAATTTTCCATTCTTGTGATTTATGAATTATTGTATGAATTACATGGAAAATTTGATTTTACCAAGTTGGATCTTCATTTTGGATATCATCAAATTAAAATGAAGACTGAAGATATTCCGAAAATAGAATTTTGACCTCATGAGGGTCATTATGAATTTTTGTTCATGCCTTTTGGCCTTACCAATGCACCTTCTACATTTCAAGGGTTGATGAATTCTATTTTCAAACCCTTCCTTAGAAAATTTGTGCTAGTATTTTTTGAGGACACACTAATCTACAACAGGTCTTGTAAGTATCATGTTCAACATGTTGACAGGGTGCTCAAACTATTGGAGGAGAAATAATCATATGAAAAAACATCCAAATGTTTATTTGGAGTACAAATAGCTCATATTTGGGTACTCAACTAGCTCATAACTCATCTTATCATCCTCAATCTAATGGCCAAACTGAGATAGTGAACAAATATTTGGAAGGATATCTTCATTGTTTTGTATATGATAAACAAACACAATGAGTCAAGTGGTTACCTCTTGCTGAATGGTGGTATAACACTTCCTTCCATACTACAGCAAAAATGACCCCATTTATGGCACTTTATAGATATCATCCACCATCCATCACATCATATTTAAGAGAAAATTATAAGGTGCAATTAGTGGAAGATCACATCAAGCATCAACAACAAGTTGTCCAACTCTTAAAGGATAACCTCAATTTGGCACAAAATCAAATGAAACAACAAGCAGATCAACATCGCAGTGAGAGAAGTTTTGATGTAGGAGACTAGGTATTTTTATGGCTACAACCATACAAACAAATATCCCTCAAGCAAGCTAAGAAGTATTATAAATTACCGCTAAAATAATATGGTCCTTACAAGGCGTTGCAAAAGATTGGTACTATGGCATACAAATTGGAGCTTCCTGCTTCTTCGTGAGTGCATCCATTTTTCCATGTTTCATGCTTAAAGAATGTTATAGGTGACAAAATTCTAGTTCAAACAGTATTGCCAGAATTTGATGAGGAAGGAAAAATCATATTGGAACCTGAAACAATCACGGAAACAAGAACTCAACAACTACAAAATCGATCAATTTCAGAGTATCTCATCAAGTGGAAGAACTTACCCGCTGAAGATTCTACATGGGAGGATGAGAATTTTATACAGAAGCATCCAGAGCTACTCAAGCTTTGAGGACAACACTTTTTTTAAGGAGAGGGGCATGTTAGGTCCCCATATTACTAGTGTAGTCCCTTATTCTTATTAGTGTAGCCCCCTTATTGTTATTTTTGTACCCCTGTAACCCCCATATTGCTATTATTGTTCCCTTACATTATTATTGTTAGGTCGGCTAGGATTATATTGTGACCCCATGGATCCCTATATATAGAAGGAGGTTTTGTCATTTGTATCATCCAAGAATTGTTCATTTATGTAATGTATTGGAGGTTGCCCCCTCGAAGTGGCTGATTTCTAAGGCGTTGATCTCTCTTATCTTCTATTTTGGAGTTGGATTCATAACAAAACACTATGGAGGAAGAAAAAGACTATGTGGAAGAGGAGAATAGACAAGAGGAGGATAGAGAGAGGAGAAGGCCTCACAAAGGAGGAAGAATCCTAAGGCTGGAGCCCACCAACAAAAATGAACTCATTGCCTTCCCTATGACTGTCAAATGTTTTAATTATGTAGGTTTCTTTGATTTTTTCAACATTATTCAGAGGGTCCAACATCATCCTATGTTGATTAAGTATTCATTTCAAACCTCAGAGATAATCAAGTGACCCTCACAGGTGTGACCTTCACTCTATCTACATCTATCATTGCTGCTACCACAAGGATTCCAACAACGGGTGAGAAGTGGTTTAAATCCAAATATTTAGAGGATAAATATTATGAACCCTTCATCAAGCCAAGGTACAGAAATGAGAGGAAGAGGGTTTTCCCTTTCAGCTACCTTCTTGATAGGTATGCCCCCATGATGAAAATCATCATGAAGTACTTCTACTGTGAAGGAAGGTTTTCTAGACTCTACACATACCATATTAGACTGTTGATGTACTTATCAAGAGTAAGATTTCTTAATATCCCATACTTTCTATTCAGGAGCATAGACAAAATGGAATTCATTGCAAAAAAGAGAGACTATGACCAACATATGAATAGAATTTTCCACCACTAATTGATCAAAATCATTGTACTCCATCACCTTGACCAGTTGAGTATCCCATGGGACACCTTCATTTCCAATGACATATTCACTGCTCCACAAGTTCCACATGTTGAAGATGTACCTTATTATTATGAAGGTAAATCCTCTCTGTGGACAGAGACGATCCCTCTAGCCCTAGGGTGGGTCTAGCAACTACGGGAACGTACTAACATCTACCTTCCTAGATTGTAAAAGAGATTTATAGCAAGGAAGATGACCTACCTTGTCCTGATGCTATGTTGTCGTCTTCCGTCGAAGCTTCTTGATCTGTCGCTCTTCTCAAGATCGATACGTGTTTCTGCCAATGTTCGATTACTTGTACAGACATTCAAGACACCATGACAAGCGCAAAATCATAAAAAACATAAAACAATGACAATCTATCTAACTGATCAAGGAATGCTAGAAATATCATTATACATGTAAACAAGAGTGGAAGGTAAACATCAGATGCATTTTATTATAATAAAGGCAAGGGGGGTTTACAACCAAGCCTTGATGTTGAGGCTCTCCTTTGGCAGGTCTGTATCCAAGAACATTTGTAACACCCTCACACACAAAGGTCTAAGATCTCACTATGTTCCCAACACACAAAAACAATCACACTCTGCACTATTCTCCTGAAGCTATAATTGCTTCTCCTTTCTATCATCCCTAAATAAGGTTGTAGAGCTAAAGGAGGTATCCTTATATAAGAATGGAGGAGGAGGTTATGGGCCCTCAAATAATGGGAAAAGAGCTTATCCTTTGGAGTAGTTCCTATTTCTTGGGAACAAGAAACCCAAAGGGGAATTCCTCAGCCATATCCTCAAAACAAACTTCCAGCTCGCCGCCTCACAAAGCTTATAGCCACGGAAGCTTCCTTTCTATTTAAAAAAATTTCCAAAAGAGGATGGGCATGGGTCCAACATTAAGACAGAGCGTCGATCAGCGCGGGCCTCAGTGTAAGTCTTTGCTATTGGCATGGGTCAGACACTAAGAGGAAGCACCGACCTTGAAAGCCAGGCTTTTATAGGGATCTTCCAGAAAAGTTGTAAAGGGAGATGATTTGATAGACAAAATATGGTTTAGGGGTATGTATTCCATGCTTTCAAAGTACACAAGGGTGATCGTATGGGTCCTCCGGGATCAAAGAACAGGGAGTACAAGGATAGTGACAAATTACTCTGTAACAGATGCCCCCCAAAGTATGAAGTTTGAACATGAGTGAGGGGTGAAATGCTTTACAAGTATGTGCAAGGAACCAGATGTTGTTGTTGGGAGACCTGCAAATAAAGCATAGATACATATACATAACCGAAACCTCTGATGAAAAATACATGAATCCATGGTATAGGCACAACTATCCATCAATAAAAGGATCATGTGAATGGATCCTCGGCATGGACGCAGCCATTTGAATGAAGGGATCATATGAAATATATTTACGGCATGGGCACAACCATCCATATAGAGAGGATCAAAATAAGAGAACCCACGGTATGGTCGCATCCATCCATTTAAAGAAACATGTATCCAATCATGGACAAATCATAGCGCTTCGCAACCTAGACTCTATAGAATAAAATCCAAGGTCTTTCGCTTCGTCACAACCCAATCAAGTACAATTTCAAGCATTCGAGTGAATGAGCTCACATTGAACATGCAAGAAAATCCCCTGATTACCAGCCAATGATGAAAGTTGTTAAAAGGTGTGAGAGATACCACCAATAATGCCAACGGTTTGCAAGGTACTACTAGTACAATCCACAGAATGTGAGCAGTGAGCTGAAGTCAAATACCCGTGAAATCACCCAATTGAAGGCCAATGATGTGAACCTTTTGTCGAATGCGAAGAAATTTCCATTGAGGCATGCGAGCTCTAAGGTACTAGAAAGGAGTCTCTAGATTGACTTCCCGGATAATGAGTTGAATTCAATAGGAAGAGATCCGTTGAAGGAGGGTCATAATGAATCCCATATCATCAACAGGAAACAGAGAAGGTAACATGAGTGTAAATCAAGAATAAAACAGAGGATCAGGGAATGTACAAACTACAAAAGGATTTTCTCTTGAACATATCAGTGACACGACTCTAGAATTTGGCAACATTTGACTCAAATAGGATCAGAGGTCAAGTTGACAAGATTGGTAATCGAATGAGAGGCAAATAGATTTCCCAAACCCATGGAGGAAAAGTGACAGAATGAAGATATCCCAACCCGACACGAACTGCAAATAAGTGTCATGTTCAAGAGTGACATACTGTTGACACAACTGATGAATAACTTCCATTTTCCCCCACTATTTCTAGCGATTACCTCTTTATTTTTACACAAGCTTGAAGAGGATAGCATATGCTTGTTGTATAAGTTTTTCCTTTGGACAAATCCATCCTAGTACATTTTATGAGCCCTAGGAAAGAGGAACTCGGTAACGTCATGGTGTCGGTTTCTGATGTCATTTAGGTTTAACGAGTCTAACAAAGGAATAACTCGACATCTTTTCATGTTTAGAGAGTTTGAAAAGAAGCAAAAAATAAAACTCCATTAGATCCCTTTTCGTAAATAGTCTCACAGATCCGAAAATGTAGAAAACAATATCTGAGAGAACCTCTTAGTCGCGATGGGCTAAGGTATTCCTTTTTCATAAATAATCTATACCAGCCCGAGAAAGGGGTAAACGTATACTGGGTAGATATCGTTTCACAGACATTTAACGAGTTCAAAATGACAAGAGTCTCGGCAATATTTTCTATTTTTGAGAGTCAGAAAATAGCTGAAATTTGACTTCTCCTAGAGGAACGAGTGGTATTAAGGGTAGCAACTGGTTCTGGTGATGGTGGAATGACTCAGAACAAATAAAGGTCAAGAGGATGGCTAACAAGACCACTCATTGCAGCGGTTCCTCAAGAATGGGTAAATCAATCAAGTGAAGGCATATGATCGGCCAAGCAGATGGTGACAGTGGAATGAGAACACCAAGGTGCATCTAGCAAAACAGGCTGATAAAATGGCAATCACAAGAGGTAAAATGGGAATGGTTTCATTTTTATACAAGCTTGAAATTAGGAAACTATGCTTGAAGTTGGTTTCATTTTTACAAAAGCTTGAAATAAAGATAAACTATGCTTGAAAATATTTGCATGCCCCCAGCATGATGACTCAATTCGAGGTACATGCCCCCAAGATTCAATCCATATGAAAGGAAGATGGAGTGAAGGTTCATATTACAAGATCAGAAGAAAGACTCGATTGGGATTTTACAAGATCATATCAATGACTCGAATTGAACGGGAACAGATTTCATTGCTTTAATGAGGTTGACACATTAAAAGAACTATCCTCATGACTTCTTGTTTCATTTTTTAGGGAGCTTGACACAAGGAAATGAATTATGCTCCGACGACCTTGTTTCATTTTTTAAGGAACTTGACACAAGATAAGGAACTATGCTCCGACAACCTTGTTTCATTTTTTAAGGAGCTAGACACAAGAAAATTAACCATGCTCTGATGAGCTTTCATCATGATGAATAAGAGGTCATGGCTTCCAAGAGGTTCTCATCTGATGGGAGAACAACATCTCGAAAAACAGGATCCAATGCCCCCAACACACAATGCACAATGACACTATCACTAAATGTGGGCACGAGATAGGTAGCCACATAATTAACATGCGGCAGGGAAGATAAAACCATAGGATAAAGATTTGGAAGAGACAATGGCGGGCCAGTTGCCACATCAGGACCAAAGAATGAAAGCTGATCAATGGTCACGATCTGACCTTTGTGTGGAAACGAGATCACACGAAAGAGGGAAGATACAAGTGCGCCCATGGCATAAGCATAATCGAACCCCAAGAGTAAATTGAAATCCAAGGGACCTTGGACCACCATCACGTCTATATAGATGGTTTTCCATCCCCAAGTAATAGTAAAATTCAGAAGGATCCCTAACGGTTGATTGGTTCCTCAGTTAAAGGCCAACAGATTCTGTGTAATAGGCACAAGCGTTGGAGAACCAAAAGCTTGCCAAGTAGTTGAAGAAAAAATACTAATAGATGCACCTTCGTCTATAATTGTGCTAGGTGCGACCATATCAAAGGCCTGTACTGTGATCTCAAAAGGCACATAAGACGGAAGGCGGTATCCCGCAAATCGACTCCAATCGAAGGAAGAGATCAAACTACTTGGAGGGGGTACCATTAAACTGAGATGGTCATCCCATGGTGTTACTGGAGTAAGAGGAGCATCCTCCTGGACCTCCATCATGGGAGCAAGAGGAGAAGCTTCTTGAACTACAGGGATGGAGGAATCTTTCTCCAAGTCAGAGGAATCTGAAGAAACAAGAAGAACGTGAGAGGGATGAGATCCAATCTTGACGGAAAAGACCTGATGAACCATGAGTGGGATCAGATCGACTGATTCCATTACCAATGGTTGGATTGGAATGGATTTGTGAATTTGAATTTCCGAAGGAACGAGATCAACCAAGGATGACTCTTGACCGATCGTTGAATCAACTAGCAGAGGACTCAAAGAAATTTTATGGTAACCAGCTCGAAGGTAGGGTGCAGAAATAGTAGTGTTGTCCAACACTCTCATGGCTTCATCCATGTATGGACAAAGGTGAATGGGATGATGCCCTTCACACAACTTACACGGATTCATGATCTTACCCTGTCCCTTACGAGTCTTATCAGTACTAGTAAAAAATGTGTCACCAATATGACTTCCAGAAGCCAAAGGCAATGGTGGACGGATGTTGGACCATACCTCAAGCACCTTGGGGATGTTAGGGAAATCTCGAAGGAAGTGGTCACCCTTGCACAGCTTGCAAGGGAATTTTACTTTCCGTGGAAGGTTGGATGGTTTATCGATGGAAGGTATCTTAGGAGCAATAGATGCAGCATTAAACTCTCGCTTATTTGACTTCTTCTTCTTCATCATCATCTTCTTCTTCTTCTTAGCCACCTGGTTACTAGAATCCATACTTTCACCAAGAAAAGTAGAGGAGGAGGATGAAGAAATAGGAAAACAAGGGGAGAAGTCCACCTTAGAATCAACATGACGTTGTTCAGGTGGAGGAGATGGTTGTACAAAGGGCGGAATACTCGAGACCACAGTGGTCGAGAATAACCAAACATGAAACCCAACAGTTAACCCAGGAAGGGACAATGTTGCCATGAAGGAGCACCGACATTACCAAAAGCAGGAAAAGGACCAGGATTCCCTTCAGAGGGGATTCCTTGGTTGGTAAACTCTGGAAATGTTGCCATTGGAAACAACCGTAAAACAAAATGCTGGGCAGAAAACTACAACCAGAATATTTCACATACAAGTAATAGTCAGACATTGAAACAAAACTCTACCATTTCATATTTTAGGAGTCGAGAAACGGGCAAAATATGACTCTATCACTTTCAGGTTTAAATGATCATGAAAGAACAAGATCTCAATGATCCCTTCTCTTTTTAAGGAGTCACGAAAAGACCAAAATGACTACTTAGGTAATCTAAGAAAGAGGGTGTACCAAGTTTCCGTGAACTTCCATATACACCTTGGCGATAAAATGAAAGAGAAATGACCAAGGACTTAATGTACATGCAGGTAGTCTCCTCGAATGTTGTGTTTGGTGTATCATGGTTACAGGGTGACAGACTCGACTTCCTATGGAAAAAGGATTTTAACCTATGAGGGTCTCCCTTTATATACGTGATGATACGAGGAGAAGAAGTCTATACTAGTGCTGTCTAAAGCCAGATGGTGAACGATAGGTACTAGGTTTAACGACGCCAGAACACGTCACTAGCCTAAACCTCTAAAATATTTGCGTTAGGTTTCAATGCTTCCTTAGGTTTATTGAATAAATTTTATGGTTGATATTTAATTATGTCTCAGTTTCAAGGCCCTATCGAATGTCATTTTACAATCTCCTATATGCAGCTATATGAGGAAATAAATATTTCAATTCGATGAATTTTATTTAGTTAAGGGAAGAGTCTCAAACAATGATGCAACAAACAGTAATACTGCAATCGAAACTTTTTCCTAGCTAAATGACTTTTACTATCCCAAAAGTAATCTAAAACATTCAATGATGCAAATTATGCAATGTAATCTATGCAAAATCCTCTTTTTTGAAAACTATGCAATGGTAATCTATGCACAATTTCCTTTTTCTTTTGAAAGAATAAGAATGCACTTAATGCATTTTTCAATGAAATGAGAATCTACTTAATGCATGATTTTAATGAAAGAGAATGCACTCAATGCGACCTTTAGTTTTCAATCATTAAACAATGTAATGTAAGATCAATGATGGATCTCAAAAAAGACTTTTTAATGCAATGTGATCTAATGTATTTTAACAAAAATCAAACTATGAGACAAAAACTAAATGAATGCAAATTTTCTTAATGGAAGGATGAATGCAAAAGGGATGCAAACAAACACTAAGAATACAATTTTTGTGTTAAACAATTTGTAACGAAATTCCTCAAAATGCTAGAAGACATATGAGTTCAAGAAAAAGAGGACTTCCAAAGTGGGGGCTCAAAACAAGGCATTCATTCCCCTTTACATGAAGTAATAATAGATAGAAGACTTTTCAGCTGAACAATGAGCAATGTAATCTATGCTCACAAGCAAACAAGCAGACCAAATTAACTCGAGAGGCACTTGAGAATTGAGCACTCAATAAACCAAAAAGCAAAAGGAAATCAACAAGAGATGTCTCACTAAGAAAGGAGACTGACTCAATTAGCAGGGTGATGTCACGCGAAGGATGCAACCAGGCAATTGATGCACAGTCCTAGAAAAAACTAGGATATAAGGATGCAAGTCTGAACAGGAAAAACAACCAAAAAACAAAACCAACAGGCCAATCATACCCACTTGAGTGAAGGGGAGAACATTTAAATCATACAGAGAAAACTTAATTTTTCACACACCTTGAAATTGGCACGACTTTTGTGGGTGAAACTAGCACCAACTGGTGCGACTTGCTAACTGATAACTAACACCAATGGCCAATTGGTGCGGTTTTCTAACTAACAACTAGTGCCAATCGATGCGACTATCAGAAAAATAAAAGTGCCAATTTCTGAACAAGAAAAAACAAATAATTTCTCCCAACCAAGACCAGACTCACCACTTCAAGAAAAAACTAAAAGATCGTAATTGATGAAAAACATAGGAAAAAATAGGGAAATGGTCGTTCGACTAAATTCTTCGAATGACTAAGACCTAAAAGAGTGACAAACTCAAAGGAAACTCCCCAATGGAGTTGTAAATTTTTTTTCCCTCCCAAAGTAATAGGCAACTTCGGAAGGATCTCTAACGGTTGACTGGTTCCTCTGTTAAAATCCAACAGATTATGTGTAACAGGCACAAGCAGTGCAGAACCAAAAGCTTGGCAAGTAGTTGAAGAGAAAATACTAACAGATGCACCTTCATCTATATTTGTGCTAGGTGCGACCATATCGAAGGCCTATACAGTGATCTCAAAAGGCACATAAGACGGAAGGCGGTATCCTGCAAATAGACTCCAATCGAAGGAAGCGATCAAACTACTTGGAGCGGGTACCATTGAACTAAGATGGTCATCCCTTGGTGTTACCGCAGTAACAAGAGCATCCTCTTGGACCTCCATCATGGGAGCAGGAGGAGCAGCTATTAACACTGGAAAATCATACAGCAGAAGACGACATTAATTAATGTCAAGCCTAAGGATTTACAGGGTAGGAAAAAATTATGGAATCAAGAAAGTATTTAAAATCTCTAAGGTTTTGAGAAAATCAGATTTGAAATAGTCTTAAATTCTAAAATGCGTGCTTAATCCTTCGAGAAGAGCACCTTATGCATGCCTTTTTTCCCGATAAGCGCGCATCCCTAGAAATGGAAAAAAGTCACTTTTTGGGACCACACAAAGCAAAGGACAGTTACTCCTTATATGAAACCACCTAAAGACAACCACCAGTGCCTCCTTAGACACTATGTCAGCACACAAAGAAATATTTGGAGCACACAATGAAATCATACCTCTCCCTTGGGTCACCATCCATCATGTACCAAGGGAGGGAAGGAGGATTTGAAAGTCCCCTATATAAAGCCACCAAGAGATGAAGAATGGGTGATCACATTTTTATGCTGGCCAAAATTTCCCAAGAAATACCAACAGTGTGTCACTTGGAGCTAGAGATAGAGGGGACTCGATTGTTGGCCACCCAACAATCCTAGTCCATCACATTGGAGAGAGAGGGAGACTGCATTAGAGGCAGAGACCTAGAAAACAACATCCTTGCATCGGGACCTAGAACCATTGTCTAGGGGCCCTTTGGCAAGTGGGTAAAATTTATTCTCCATATCAAACATTTAATAAGAAGAGGCCTTTGAGCCATATTTTGCATTATTATCATTTTTAATCTCTTCAATAGCTTCTGTATATTTGTGTTTTAGTTTTAGTTTACTTTGAGCATACATTCGCATATTTTTTCCTCTAGATTATATGATTTTGAGCTCCACCACTTTCTTCCTGTTACCAATAGTTTATAGGGATAAAATGCACCCCTTAAACTAGTGCGATTTCGTACACCCATGCGTCAAATCCACCATAACAATATTGGCAACTCCACTAATGGTTTAAAAGTTTATGTGGTTGTGCCATCTCTTGCAGGAGACCTTTGTCGATGCTGGAGAGTGGAGCTGATAGTCCTCTGATCCATATTGCAGTCCCTAGATTCACTTGGAGTGAAATACTGAAGAACGCAACTCCTAATCTTTTTACTTGCAGGATTTTTGCACGTAGTTTCCTCTCACATAACCACATTGTGCACGTTTAGGACTGACCTGCACGCACGAAAGCTCACCCGTCAGAGCCTTTTCCGTGCAAATTGCAGAATGAGATTTTTCTCCCTATATTCTGAATTTTTCTACTTGTAAGTGTGTTGGGCAGCCCCTAATGTATCTGCCAGTACTTGTGTTGATACCCCACAGCTTCTGAGAACTTACTTTCAGCTACCTTCTGTAGGCTTAGAGTTAGTTTTCTTTTGAGTGGTTTCTCCAAAAATCTTCACATAGTTTAAGTAGGGGGGAAATTAACCATTCAATTCCGAATGATTTATGTTTTGAAAATTCTGGTATTCATACTTAGATAAACTATTCCAACTAAGTGGCCCAAGACCACACATGCATAAGCTAGTTTATTTTCTAGTGTAGAAATTGTTTAGTTTAGTTCAATTTTTGAATTAGAGATTGCGGGACTAGGACCAAATTGTCGATTAGAGCAAGTAATCTCTACTTCCTTTGCACCATTCGGTGACCCTAGGCAAGCATATGAACACTCTATATTTACAATTCGTCATCTCCCTTTAGTTAGTTAGATAGATTAACTTGGAAAATTTGAAAGCGGCCCTTTATCTGCAAATGTTTTCCATTTGAGCAAGGAACAACATCACATAGTTTAACTAGGGGACTTTTGTAAAGGATCACCGATATCCATATGTTCAAAATATGATATTTTTCACCATATGCTCACACACACTCACCCACTAAGAAAATGAAGACACCTAAAACCAACTTAACCAAACTCACTAAATTCTCCCCACAGGGGCCATAAAAGAATTTATAGTTTAAGTTAGGATCAAGGGGGTAGGCATCTAATAAGCCGCCTTGATCACACTTCATATTGAAACATAGAAGTTGTGTATTTAGGGAGCTTTAAATCCACTTATCATCCCACGACAAAGAAAACTCGATCACGGCAGAGACCCGATTCAGAGCGGGTTAGGCTTAGGTGCAGTGCGTGCGGTATCAGTTGGGGCTACCTGACCCGGCTGATACTCAGTACTGTTAGCTGACTACCAAGAAGCCCAAGACTCGAACACTCATGTGGGATGGTGGTTCTTAGTGGCCAAAATCTAGGGCATCATTTACCCTATAGGTGATGGTGCAGGTAAGCCCCAGACCCTCTACCCTTACCTTGTTGGATTCTCTTCGGCTGACTAGGGGCATCGTCAGCTCTTACAGGAATTTGTGCCAGAACTCGCAAGAAATCTTCTCAAGGCCCAGTTAATTTTGAGTGTCTGAGGACACATAGGTCTTCTAGGATTTTGAGTATCATGTGCAAACAAACAAGAAACCATGTTTTTTTCTTGATTGATCACATAGATTAAGTTAAAGCGAAAATTCATTTCATTTTCGATTTGTTTTATGTATGTGGCCATAAATTTTTTGTGATCATAGACTCTATCCTCTCAAATTTTTCCAAAACCTAACTTGGTCTACACTCGAACGGTCCCAACGGAACCTCATCGATCCAGGCGTCTTTTGGACCTCCCCCCATTACAGGGAGGGGTTCCAGGTCTTTCTCCATTTAGGCGTTAAAGAAGGAACACTACCACCATCATTGGTTCATCATTCATTGGAGAAACCATAGTTGGGAACCCTAGTTGGTCTCCCAACACCACACCGCACACCACTCCTCCCTCGACCCCTATGGGGCAGAGGAGTGTGTCCCATACAGGAAGCTAGCTGAACACACGTCAACGTACGTCACAAACTAACCCTTGTTCTAGCCAAAACTTCGTGTCTTCACACGTTGCAATGGCGTCAACCTCCTAGTCACCTTTCTTAGCAGCATTGAATCTACCTGATTTAACCAAGCTAACGAATGACCCCATTGCACACGATCCATCATGGCCTCCCATGCCCACGAAGCTCCCTTCGGATATACCAAATTTCGAAGGCAAGCAAGTGGAAGACCCAGGTAATCATGTAATGACCTTTCACTTGTGGTGCTCATCGAATAGTATCATCAATGACACTATTCGATTGAAGCCATTTCAACAAAATCTCATGGGAGTAGACGCGAAGTGGTACGTGGAGCAACCTCCTGCTTCACATGGAACCTTTAGTGCCCTGGCTACCGTGTTCCTCACGTATTTCTAGTTACCCAACCACCACGATTCGGGGATGGAGTTACTGGCTCATTTCAGACAAACCCCTACCGTCCATATCTCTGATCATCTTCATGAATGGAGGCGATGTCGTAGTTTATGTAAAGCCAAACTCGATGATCAGGTCCTCTTATATTTATACTTGAAAACTATAACGGTGGAGATTTCAAAGGATGTGGTGCAACAATACCCCACATCTGAATAGGACACAATCAGTAAAGCGCAGAAGCTTGAACTGATTTATATGTAGTCGAGATACATTTACAATATCTTGCTTAACACCCTGCACCTAAAAAACTATAAAGAATTTCCAGGCGCGTTGGACTCTGCAGACGGATTAATAGGGTCAATGACCCAAGGTTAACTAGGCAACAATAGTCCAAATCCCAGTTACACACATGATTCTACCCATAATATGTCCTAAACTAGATTTCAAAGTCATCATATGCCTCAACAAGATTTGACTAGTAGGGCACAAGCATATCACCAAGGAGGACCCTATCCTCCAGCTGAGGGGACCCAGTACACAGAAAGAAACACTGATGAAAGAGCTCCCCACCAACAACCAGGTGCAAAAAAGGGAAAACGTTATGCTCAATCCCAAGCACATGACACACCTACGCAAACCAATTCACAAGTGAACTTTGTGCAACCATCCCAAAATAAACCACACTAGTATAACCAGGATAAATACCCTCCGAACGTGGTTAAGAAAAAATAAAAAAACAAGCCAAAAGGGAACCCTAGACAGGGGGGTAGCAACCAACAATGCCCACCACGATCCCAGGCTAGAGGCAACTCTAGCAGAAATCAAAACCAGGAGCCAAGAAATGCCTAAAGGCAAGGCAAAAGGCCACCTCTACGAACAAACCATTCTTTTTTAATATGTGGTGAGTACGGGCACTATACTCACCACTATACTGATCTCCCTGAGCTAAAAAAGCTTCAGAGTAATCGAGGACAAGGAGGATCTTCCCAGCAACCTGCTGTAATGCAAGAACCTTTCCCCCACCAAGGGACAATCAGCACTCATCAACAAAACCCAGACGATTCCGGGAAAATCAGCCATGAAATCTACATGACTAGGGAAGAGTTATTTTTCCAAACAAGGAATCGTAGTTATGACACCCCACCAGACATAACTACATCAGGGGCTTGTACTAGTGTGCCGACTGCACCTTTGACCATTTCAAAGATGCCTATAGAACCATTGCCAAAGATGGAAAAGGGACCTAATAGGTGAGTAGGTAACTACTCCAAAGTGGCCCATAATTACAGCATCGTGGATGATTTATCTCAATCACCCACTGCTATGTCTGCACTAGAAGTACTACAGTCGTGCCCAAAGCAACGAAAAGCCCTACTTTCCACGTTAGGTGCTATCGACCCTACCGATATGCGCATGATGGCTTTTGTCTTAAACAAAGCCACCCTAGGCTTCCCTCCATGTTCACCTTCCAGATACCTGTGTCGGTCCAGAATGTCACTATTCACTGATGTGTCATTGACGAGGGTGCATCGATGTGCATCATGTTGAAAAAATTTTGGCAGAAATTGGGTTCTCCTGAACTAAAACCCTCGGTCATAACGCTTCGAGCATGTGACAGTCGTCCCTTGACCCCCGTCAGCCTCTACCAAAATGTCCCAATATATTTAGCCAGCAAGACGGTCCACATAGACATTGAAGTCTTGGACGCTAACAAGGATTAAAATATACTCCTTGGGTGGAGTTACATGTACGTCATGTCCGCCATAGCCTCCTCCATCTTCTGCATTATGATGTTCCCCCACGAGGATCACATCATTAATGTAGACCAGCTGACACACAATGATAAGTGTTCCCTAACCAACAAGAATGTAATTCTACCCTATGTAGATACAACCATAGACAGTCTTGCACGATACCAAGAATATGGCCCTGGCCAATTCAAACCGTCGTCTGTCCTAGGGTCATTCCTAGGAGATCCTCCCATTATCCTTGAGGCTTCGCCTGATGCCACAGGGGCCCTGGTGTGCATGATGTCAACATAAAGCACTAAGGTTAGTCAAGACACGCACTCAAGCAGTAACGGCACTGAGGCATCGGCCACAAAAACCTCTCTAGCCTACGCCACCTCCCAAACCCCTTTCCTCAACCGCTCAACTGGCTTCGTCTCCCAGCAGGTTTTGGCAACACTGGTGTTACCAAACATATCGTTGGCATTCCCAGTTTGATACCTCATTCGCCCTTCTGAAATAGGATCCACCAATATTAATGTCGTAGGGTTAAAGCCCCTTAGTCTCGAGGAGCCAAAACCTACCCAAGAAACGGTTGAGACCACCCCCATAAAAGAAGTTCCCATTGCGAAACCGGTAATCACAACCAAGAAAACCCCAAATAGAGGAAAGAAGATAGTGACCCCCACCATTCAAAGGGAATCACCAGTCTGCACCATATGCGATGTTATAGGCCACCCTACACACATATGTCTGGAGTTGGACGAGTTAAAACCACTCATCGGCTTCGAAGCAGACATATCGACATTGTGTTCCCATAAAAAGGAACCTACCTCAAAAGGTAAAGGAAAACTGCTGCATACCAATCATGCATGCGCTCTCTTTGAAAACTATGGGCACTATACCCACCATTTTCCAGAGTTACCATGGTATAGGGACGCCTTACAGGTGGTCGAGCGATCCTATCAAGGGGATCCCTCCACCTAGTCTATCAATGATGAGCCTCGTATCATCCTATACCTAAAGGTCGAGTGACAATCACCTGAAAGGCCCCCATCTAGACCCCCCCCGGTCGAAATATGTGTACTTTGTGATGAACTTGATCATTTCATCATTGACTGCCCAGCCTTGGAAATGTTCCAACGTTGGTACCCAGTCCATATAGTTTACCATGCCAACATGGATGTCCCATATTCATGTCATACATGTGGTGATAACCACCCTGTATGTCGTTTTCACTACATACCAAGATTCCGTACAGCTTTAGCTTGTATGCGATCAACCATAGTCCGCCTCTCCAAAGAAGATGGCACGGACTCGGAATCCATGAACAGTTAGACAACCCAAGAGGATGTGACAAATACATCCACCCCATCGTGGCCATATAGAAGACGACCAATTAGGGAAATTCATCCCCCACCAAATGCCGACGACGTGACACACCACATACGATTCATGTCATCATGTATCAAAAGCATGACTCGAGTTGTCTACTCATCTACAATAGGTGTCGAGTCAGCTGCAACTACAAGATTATTTGTCCCTATGACAGTACAGACCCAATCTAACTGCCCTCTTTCGACCGCATTTGGTTCCACCACATCCACGATGGAATAATTTTCGTGTCTCTCAACTAGTTCCACCCGGATTACCCCCATTCAGTATAAAACAATGAAGGAACAATACCCCTTTTTGACCTTGTTTCATTCAGATGAGGATATCCTAGAGACCATGACGGAGCTAGATTACCCATGGGATGCAATGCATCACCGTTCGCTATTTCTCCCCAAGAAAATGTTCAGTCCTAACAAGAAAATTGAACCAGAGATCTATGTGATCGAATCAAAAGACTTTCTACCCGCAGGTAAGGTTGACTGGTTCAAAAACCCCATCCCAGCACCTGATGTTTTCGAGGAAGGAAATATGTCCAATATTTTTCCTACCATTAAGGTGAGTTGTAATATTCCTTTTCAAGAATTTCTGCAATATCTCCAATGAGGACACTGTATAAGGAAACCAGTGCAAAAATAACGCAAAACAAGACTTAGATCCTCTAAGATATGCTGTATGTAGCTTACATATAGAATGGCATTAGAAGCAAATCACTCTAGCTACTCTAAACATATATCCCCAACTCATATAAGCATAAAAGCACCCTATCCCACTGCTTCATAAAATAGAAATGCCGAAGACTGCAACAACGTTATTTTTATTATGGAATCTACAGAAAAAGATAGTTTAATACAGATCTAGAGCTTTCATTAAGCATGGAATCAGAAATGAGAGGTTGGACCTCTTTTACAAGCACCTCAGAATGCCCCAGCAAGGGTTTCTGGAAAAATAGCAAAAATAAAAGTAGCTTTGCAGAAAATAACGTTGTACCCAGCAACACTGTATAAAGAAAGAAAAAATATGATCTGAAATGGAAAAAAAATACAATAATTGGCCCAAGGCCTTCCTCAATAGATCTCCCGGAGTGAAATAGACTCCTCCTTCTCTGAAATAAGCAAAAATAGAAGGATGCAACCCCAGCTACTGCAGAAATAACGCAATCCTTGGAAGATACTACGCTGTCTAGGATGGAGAATAGTTTCCCTCAAGATAAATGATGAGAATTAAACTCAAGAACTCCTCCTTAGATCTCCCAATCAAATATACCAATCGTGAAGATAGAATTCCCGCATGAGAATCCCTTTGCACTAAACAGTGCTGCAACTCTGACTAAACAATTGAAGCTTGAAATCAGTCATAATACTAAAACAAGATGAATGAATGAATGAATCCTTTTCTGCTATCTCCTCCTTCTTATCCTTGGTGAGCTTCCCCATCCCGGGCCCCACTCATGGGTGGTGTGACTTCCTTGAGAAGTTTCCTCCTTCAAAACTGCGCTACCCTAGTAGCTTTCCCTCTTCTTGTGACAACGATGTTGACTTGGTCAAATATAGCTAGATCATTGCTTTTCCCCTCTTTCACACCAAAGAGGCTTTATTTTTTCCTCCTACTTTAATCCCTTTTCACATTGGGATATGTTTTTATTGTCTTTCCTACTTCTCATTTCAAAAATGGAGTAGTTATAATATTCCAAGTAGCAGCAGCTAATTGGGAATATTACAGTCCTCCCCGGTCAAAAGTTGCTTTCCCACAAGCAACGGTAAAAAAGGATGTTGTAAGATCTTCTCTCACTCCCAAGTGGCATCCTCATCTGGTAGATTCCTCCATCGAATTAGATATTCCTTGATGACTCTGTTTCTCAGCTGCCTCTCCCTTGTGTCTAAGATTTCTTCTGGATGCAAGATTAAGTGACCCTCATCATCAATAGGGGGGAGTTCCATGTTGGCAACTAAATTCCTCCCAATGGCCTTCTTGAGGCAAGAAACATGGAAGATATTGTGGATCTTGCTCCCCTTAGGAAGCTCTAGCTCAATGCTACCTTACCGATACACTTGACCACCCTGTATGGCCCATAGAAACGTGGTTTGAGCTTCTCAGCTCCCTTCTCATTGAGTGTGGTGTTGTAAAACCAGCTCCAAAAATAGAAGAAAAGAGATATCAACGCCTTAAAAATAATCCACTTTGAGGGGGCAACCTCCAATAGATTACATGAATGAACAATTCTTGGATGATACAAATTAAAAAACCTCCTTTCTATATATAGGATTCCATGGGGCCATAATGTAATCCTAGTGGGGCCAACATGTAATCCTAGCCAACCTAACAATAATAATTTAAGGGCACAATAATAGCAATATGGGGGTTACAGGGGTACAATAATAACAATAAGGGGGTTACACTAACAACAATAAGGGACTATACTAGTAATATAGGGACCTAACATGCCCCTCTCCTTCAAAAAAGTGATGTCCTCAACGCTTGAGTAGCTCTGGGTGCTTCTGTATAAAATTCTCATCCTCCCATGTAGAATCTTCAGTGGGTAAGTTCTTCCACTTGATGAGATACTCTGAAATTGATCGATTCCGTAGCTATTGAGTTCTTGTTTCCGTGACCGCTTCAGGTTCCAATATGATTTTTCCTTCCTCATCAAGTTCTGGCAATATTGTTTGAACTGGAAGATTTTCACCTATAACCTTCTTTAAGCATGTAACATGGAAAACTGGATGCACTCGCGAAGAAGCAGGAAGCTCCAATTTGTATGCCATAGTACCAATCTTTTGCAACACCTTGTAAGGACCATAGTACTTTAGCGATAATTTATTATCCTTCTTAGCTTGCTTGAGGGACATTTGTTTGTATGGTTGTAGCCGTAAAAATACCCAATCTCTTACATCAAAACTTCTCTCGCTGCGATGTTGATCTGCCTGTTGTTTCATTCGATTTTGTGCCAAATTCAGGTTATCCTTTAAGAGTTGGAGAACTTCTTGCTGATGCTTGATGTGATCTTCCATTGCTTGAACCTTCGAATTTTCCCTTAAATATGATGTGATGGATGGTGGATGATATCCATAAAGTGCCATAAATGGGGTCATTTTGCTGCAGTATGGAAGGAAGTGTTATACCACCATTCAGCGAGAGGTAACCACTTGACCCATTGTGTTTGTTTATCAGATACAAAACAACGAAGATATCCTTCCAAACATTTATTTACTATCTTAGTTTGACCATTAGATTGAGGATGATAAGATGAGCTATGAGCTAATTGAGTACCCAAACAAGAAAATAACTCCATCCAAAAATTTCCAGTAAAAATGGGATCTCTGACGCTCACAATAACCCTTGGGCTTCCATGTAGCTTTTGAATTCTATCCATAAATGTAGTAGCAACTGTACTTGCTTTAAATGGATGAGATAATGCACAAAAGTCTGCATACTTGGTAAGTCTATCAACTACCACCATGATGACACTCTTTCCTTCGGACTTAGGTAAACCTGTGATAAAATCCATTGAAATCTCCTCCCAACGTTGACATGGAATGGATAAAGGTTGTAGAAGTCCTGGGGTCTTAATTGTTTCCACTTTATTCTGCTGGCAAACCAAACATTCCGCCACAAACTTTTGAATATCATATTTAAGGCCATCCCAAAAAAAATCTTTCTTCACCTTGTGGTAAGTTTTTAAAAATCCTGAGTGTCCTCCTAAAGGAGAAGTGTGCAATTCCAGAAGAATCTTTTGTTTTAGTTGGGAATTCTTACAAAGATATAAGCGATCTTTGTACCATAAGGAATCATTTTTCCAACTAAATGTATCAGATGTCTTAGGATCTTGCTGCAACTTTTGAATGAGTGTCCATACATCTTTTTCCTTCTTCCATTCATCTCTTGCTTCGGTTATCCAATCTGGTTGGATAATAGAAATGGCACAAAGCAATGCTTCCACCTCTTCATTCTTTCTTGAGAGTGCATCTGCAACAACATTAAGCTTTCCATTTTTGTAGATTATTTCAAAGTCATAACCCAACATCTTTGTGACCCATTTTTGTTGCTCTTCTAAAGATAGTCTTTGTTCCAAAAAGTGTTTAAGACTATCATGATCAGTTTTTACCTTGAAGTGTCTTCCCATTAGGTAAGTTCGCCATTTCTTTAGTGCATGCAGTATTACTAACATTTCCTTCTCATTAATAGGTTTTTGTAAATACTTTCCTTTGATTGGACAACTTTCAAAAGCAATGGGTCTTCCTTCCTACATTAAAATAGCACCAATTCCATTTCTTGAGGCATCACATTCCACAATAAATGTTTTTGTGAAGTCTGGCATAGCTAAGACTGGTGCTAGGCACATTTCCTCTTTAAGATGTTCAAAGGCCTTAGTTGCTTCAGGATTCCATGAAAATGCATCTTTCTTCAATAATGTTGTTAGAGGTGCTGCTATTCTCCCATAATTCTTAATAAAATCACAATAATACCCTGTTAACCTGAGAAATCCTCGCAACTGCTTTATGGTTGTGGAGACTTTCCATTCCTTAATGGCTTTAATTTTGTTAGGGTCTACCTTAACACCCTCGTGAGATACAATATGACCCAGATATTCCACCTCTTGTACTCCAAAGAAACATTTGGATGTTTTTGCATATAATTGTTTTTCCTGCAATAGTTTGAGCACCCTGTCAACATGTTCAACATGATCCTTCCAAGACCTGTTGTAGATTAGTATATCATCAAAAAATATTAGCACAAATTTTCTAAGGAAGGGTTTGAAAATGGAATTCATCAACCCTTGAAATGTAGAAGGTGCATTGGTAAGGCCAAAAGGCATGAAAAAAAATTCATAATGACCCTCATGAGTTCAAAATGCTGTTTTTGGAATATCTTTAGTCTTCATTCTAATTTGATGATATCCTGAACGAAGATCCAACTTGGTAAAATAAATTGCTCCATGTAATTCATCCAATAATTCATCAATCACAGGAATGGGAAATTTATCTTTAATGGTGAGCTTATTGAGCTCCCTATAATCCAAACACATGCGCCATGATCCATCCTTCTTGTGTACCAATACTACAGGAGCAGAGAAAGAACTTTTACTAGGTTGAATTATACTTGCCTCTAACATTTCTGCAATCATACATTCAATTTCGCTCTTTTGGACATAACGATATCTATAAGGCCTGATGTTTGGAGGAACACTTCCTGGAATCAAATGAATAGCATGATCATGATCACGAATAGGTGGGAGACCTTTGGGAGTTTCAAACACCTTGGAATGATTGTCCAAGACTTGTTGGAGATCTGCAGAAATAGATGATTTTGATGTTGGAACTTCTAGTGAGCATAATTGTGCAATTACGCCTCGTTGTTCTTTATTTAGAAGATTTTTCATGACATTAGAGCTTATTATCCTTCCTGGCTTCCCTACAATACCTCGTAATTCAACTTCCTTTCCTTCTGAAAAAAATTTCAAGAAAAGTTCTTGAAAATTAAAAGCTACCGTCCCCAAAGATTGTAACCATTGTACTCCTAGTACAACATCAACACCTCCCATAGGAATGGAAAGCATTGGACTATTTAATACATATTCCCCCATGGTTAGCTTGATATTATGGCATTTTCCAGAGCAATTTATAGTTCCTCCATTTGCAACCATCACTTGACATTCTGGTGCTGGGTATAGGAAACAATTTAATTCCTTGGCTACCTTATGATGAATAAAATTATGGGTGCTACCTGAATCAATCAACACTATTACCCTTTTCTTCTTGATATGTCCTTCTATCTTGAGAGTTTGAGGAGTGGTAATTCCTGCCAGTGCATTACACGATATGGTCGGATTCATTTCTTCCTCTTCTAGGGCTGGTTCCTGGTGTATATCCTCTTCTTGTTCATTTCTTCTTCCTCTTCACAATCTATGTAAAATAATTTCTTCTCAGCACACTTATGACCTTTAGTGTATTTTCTATCACAACTGTAGCAAAGCCCTTTTGCTCTTATTTCTTCCAATTGTTGTGGTGTCAACCTTGTAGGTTGTGGAAATCTAGGCGTAGCAACACTTCCTTCTTTATAGAATTGAGTGGTAGGCTTCCTTGTCGCCATAATTTTACATTCAACTTTTCTTGCCAACCTGAATGTCTTCTCCAATGAATCAGGTTCCAAAACACGAACTTCATGTTGGATGTTATCCTTTAGAGTACCTAAGAAGAGATCAATCCTGTGTTCCTCTGGAATATTAGTTACCCTTATATTCAATTTTTGGAAGTCCTCAATGTGCTGCCCCACTAAACCCTTTTGTTTGAGGTTTATCAATTGGCTAAAGAAGGTGTTGCTCTTTGTATCCTCATAATGTGCTATCATTTCCTCCGTAAAAATTGACCAAGTGACAATTTTTTTACGGGAGCAAAGCTATCGATACCATACAAATGTATTTTGTTCTAAATGTAAAGTTGCAATGCGTACCTTTTGTGTGTTTTGCACATTATGGAGATCAAAATATTGCTCCATCTGTAGTATCCATGTTACAGGATCCTTTCCATCAAACTTTCTCATATCCATTTTTGGAATATGGTGGTTCTTCCCGCAAACATTAGAGTTTATGAAGTCATGATTAACATTTATTTTGTTCTCATCATGAGTTTCCTCTACTATCTTTTCACCATTAGGAAAAATTTCTTCTATCAACTTTGTCAAACCTTCCATGTCTGCTTTTAGATCATTCTTCATGTTTTCCATGTTGTCTTTCATTTTTTCATCGATCTTAGCTTCCATGTCATCCATCTTAGATTCCATGCCATCTATCTTAGATTCCACACCTTTATTCAAACCATTCATCTTCGCTTCCACGCCTTTATTCAAAACATCCATTTCATTTTTTTTTGCTCTTTGCGAGAGCGAAATTTGGTGCACATTCTCTTGTAATTTTGATAGATCATGTTGCAATTCTTCATATTCATGAGTATAGTAGAGCCTTCTGAAGGCTTAATGGGTGTTGAATTATTTTTACAGGGCATTTTTTTTTAACCGAATACTGATATATATTCTACAATATGCCCTTGGAATCAATTCAAATTGATTCTTCAAACAAGACTTATGCAATTCGTAAAAAAAATACACACCTTTTTCTTGCTTTTGAGGAGCTCGATATTGAAATTGGATTATATTTGTCATTGCAGCTCCTCAATATTTGAAATTGAGCATTGAGGTAGCCTTCTAAATTATCTTTCGAATGCCACAGGTCTGACTTGATTTTGATTCTCCAAGGCAAAGTTATATCCAATCTCCCACAATGACCTAATTATGAACTGGTTCAGTAGAGAAAACTAGTACGACTTGCCACGTTTCATTGGTTCGTCTTTTAGCTCTAAAATGGATAGAAAATAAACTACCGTCTGTGTACTTGTGACCACCTTTTACGGCACTCCAATTCGATGCTCAGAGAGAGAGTTATGAATATTTTCCCACAATCACCTCTTTGAGATGAAATTCAGGAGCCTGAAAAAGCACTACCTTCCACAGATCATATCTCCGAACATATTGTGAACCAAGATCTGAAATATTTTGACGAGTTACCTCAAGATTTCAGCTTCATTGCCTAAAAATTTCAAATTCTGAGCCTTCGTAGAAAAGATGTTATAGCGTGAATTCCACGATGACCTGTTTAGATTAAATTGAGGAGCCTGCAAAAAGACCTAACTTCCACAAATCATATCTCCAAAAATATTGCGAACCAAGCTCTGAAATTTTTTGAAGATGTTCCTCAGGATTTCAGCTTCGCACCCTAAAAATTTCAACTTCTGAAACTTCGTAGAAAAAAATTTATAGCGAAAATTCCACGATGACATGTTTGGAGTGGCGAAACCTTAGAATCCAAAGCTCTGATACCAAATGTTGTGAACCAACTCCAAAAATAGAAAAAAATAGATATCAACGCCTTAAAAATAAGCCACTTCGAGGGGGAAACCTCCAATACATTACATGAATGAAAAATCCTTGGATGATACAAATTACAAAACCTCCTTTCTATATATAGGAGTCCATGGGGCCATAATGTAATCCTAGTGGGGCCACAATGTAATCCTAGCCAACCTAACAATAATAATTTAAGGGCACAATAATAACAATATGGGGGTTACAGGGGTACAATAATAAAAATAAGGGGGTTACACTAACAACAATAAGGGACTGTGCTAGTAATATAGGAACCTAACATGTGGACTGTTTGTAAGGCTGGAGACACAAGTAGATAAGATCTCCCACCTAAAATTGTCTCTCTATCCGATCATGATCTGCATACATCTTCTACTGGTTCTTAGCAGTGGCAATGATGCCCTTGGAGCTTTACTTGCCCCAAACATAACATCAGCAAATGATAGTGCCTCATACCCAAATAAGGTTCGGAATGGAGTCATGCAAATAGAAATATGGTGGGTAGTGTTGTAACAATACTCTCCCAAGTGGATCTAACGCAGCCAAGATTTCTGCTACCCTGCCACATAGTTCCTCAAGTATCCTTCTAGCCACTTGTTCACTATCTTGTTCTGTCCATCAATTTGGGGGTGATAACTAGTACTTGGAGTCAAATCAGTCCCCACTAACCGGAAAAGTTCTTGCCAAAATCCACCCATGAAGCGGTTGTCCTGATCACTCACTATGGTCCTAGGGAGACCATGGAGTCTAAATACATATTTGAAGAAGATATCAGCTACCTGTGAAGCAGTATAATGTGCAGAAATGGCAAAGAAATGAGATTAATTTGTTAGTCTATCAACAACAACAAAGATACAGTCCTTACCCTGCACTTTCGGTAAGATGGTGATGAAGTCCATAGAGATACTTTCCCACTTCCCATCCGGAATTGGTAGTGGTTGCAACAATCTAGCAGGGTGAGTGTGTTCTCCCTTATTCTGTTGGCAAATGGTGCATTCCCTGACATGCCGGAGCACATCCTGCTTGAGACCCTTCCATGAGAATCTCTCTCTAATAGATCTGTAAGTCTTTGTGAAACCTTGATGACCAACAAGTGGTGATCATGCGAGGCCAATAAGATCTTCTCCTTGAGCTTAGAATTCTTAGCCAAGAAGATCCAATCATGGTAATAGATAACCTCATCAATTACTCTAAACCTTTCATCCCATACCACCCCATAAAGTATCTCACATACAAAGTCACCTTTGGAATACTCAACTAAGAGTTGAGCCTTCCAATCTACGTCCTTACCCCTCAAGGACAACGTTGTAGGCCTCCTAGATAGTGCATCAACTACTATATTTCTCTTCCCATTGAAATATTCTATGTCAAAATCATAAGCTTGGATTTTTTTCACCCACTTCTGTTGTCTCTCCTGGAGTTGTCTATGTTCAAGGAAGAATCTAAGACTGTTGTGATCTGTCTTCACCTTGAACTTATTTCCCACCAAGTATTGCTAGAATTCGGCTAATGCATGCATGATAGCCAACATTTCTTTATCATAGATGGGGTACAACCTCTCATGAGGGAGCAGCTTCCTGCTCTCAAAGGCTCTAGGATGCCCTCCTTGCAACAATACTGCCTCAATACCTTCACCTGATGCATCACATTCTAGCACAAAAGGTTGATAAAATTTAGGTAAAACTAAAACAGGACAACTACTCATTACCTCTTTGAGCTTATCAAAAGCCCTCTGCGTTGTAGGTGTCCAATGGAAAGCTCCCTTCTTTTTCAAGTCTGTGAGTGGTGCTACTAGTTGTGAAAATCCTTTCACAAACTTCTGGTAATAAGTGCATATGCCCACAAACCCTCTGAGTTCTGTAACATTCCTGGGTTCAGGCCAATCTCTGATAGCCTAGAACTTCTCCTCATGTACTCTCACTCCATCCACTCCTATGATGTGCCCAAAATAGAACATCTTTGTGAGGCCAAATTCACATTTGGAGAGCTTGGCATAGAATTGCTTCTCCTTGAGGATATGTAAGACTATCTCAATATGCTGCAAGTGCTCCTCCCAAGTGCGGTTGTAGATAATAATATCATCAAAGAAGACCAATACAAACTTTCTCAAATGACCACGGAAGATGTGGTTCATGCAGGATTGAAAAGGTGCTGGAGCATTAGTCAATCCAAAGGGCATTACCAGAAACTCAAAATTCCCATAGTGACATCTGAACGTTGTCTTGGGGATATCTTGCTCCCTCACCTTGATTTGATGATACCCGGACCTCAAATAAATCTTAGAGAAGTATTTGGATCCCCTTAACTCATCCATGAGTTCATCGATCCTAGGTATAGGGTACCTGTTCTTCATAGTATTATTCTTCAAGGCCCTATAATCAATGCACATCCTCAATGTGTCATCTTTATTCTTTACCAAAACCACCAAGGAAGCAAAAGGACTAGTACTAGGCCAGATGTGTCCTAACGCTAGAAACTCTTGGATAGCTCTCTCAATCTCATCCCTATAAGCCTTGGGATGCCTATAAGGAGTGGTGATTACTACTTGGACCCCTTGTTCCAACTCAGTGGTGTGTTCAAACCCTCGGTCAGGAGGTCTCCTTGGTGGGATATCCCCAAATACTGTAGAATACCAGTCCAAAAGAGAATGAACATCTGGATGCACTGGTGAATCCTTGCCCTTCACCTCTGATATATGCAGCTCCACTTCCCATTCAACATCCCCTCTATGCAAATCTGCCTCCATCTTATGTGCTGAAACAACCTGAGGGGGATATGTGTTTATACCCTTGATTCTTTGTTGTTGGCCATCCTCCCCTCCAGTCCATTCCATGTCCAAGGTTCTCCAATTAGTGGTAGCTCTCCCAAGAGTGATTAACCACTGGACTCCCAATATGAAATTAGTGTTTGGAATATCTACCACAAAGAAGTGGTCTGTCAATGTATAGGTCCACATAGTAATTCTTAGTTTCAGAACATACTTGGCACATTGCAGGGTCATAGCTCCTGGGACCAAAACTGAAAATCCCTCAAACTCCTCTATGGGGATTCCTCTCCTATGTACCAGCTGTGCATCAATAAAAATATGAGTGGCTCCACTATCTATAAATATAGAAACTCTTTGCCCCATGATGTTGCCTCTCACCCTCAAGGTCAAATACTTTGGGACTCCTCTTAACGCTACAATAGCTCCCCCTCTTGGAGAAAAGTCTTCCATGGATTGTAGAACGCTGGCCTCCTTCTTGGAGAAGGTCTTGACATGATGTGCCCCTTATATAACACATTTCCCTTCCGAATCCTGAACATGGATTGTCTCCCTTGGTCTTGAGTGAGTCTTTTGCTGCAAAAAGGTTCTTGCCCTGGGCAAGATGTGTTGTAGATCTCTAGCTTTCTCCACAGCTTCAAGGAGTGTGGTTGGTTTGGTAGACTTGACCAACCCTTGTAATGGTTCAGCCATCCCATTCAAAAACATGCATACCTTCCTACTCACAGTGAGGTTGGATACCATCATTGAAAGTTGCAAATACTCAGCAATGTAATCCTCAAGCTCTCCCTCCCGCTTGAGCTTGGTTATCCTGGCAAAGTGGGCTTCTGGATCCCTTGGATCAAACCTCTCCACTAGCTTCTTGGTGAAAGCTGAGTATGAAGTGATATGATGATGCCAAAGTGTGTTCAATCCATGAAACCACCAATATTGAGCTTCCCCTTCTAGGTGCAATGCAGCTATCTTGATGGCTTCTATCCTAGAAACCTTGTTGAGCTGGAAGTATGTGTCCAGCTTCTCCACCCATGCTTTTGTTGTGCACCTAGGTGTCCCATCAAATGTAGGCAAGAAGAACCCTACCATACTATGTTTTACAGCTAATCTCTGCATCAAGTTCTCCTCCTTTCGATGAGGATCAATCCTCCTTCCATCCTTGATCTGACAAAACTCCTGAAAGCTCAAGTGCTCCTTGAACCTTTGATACTGGAGTTCATACTCTTCAAAATATTCCCCCATAATTCCCTCATTATCTCCTCTAGTTATAAATGAAGGCATTATGGACTGATGTGATGTAGTTGAATTTCCCATGCCATTTGCAGTGTTGGTGCTTGCCTCATGGAAAAACCCTAAAGAGTCCTCTTCATGCCTCATCTCCTTAAGATCCCTTGAAATGTTCTACAGGGTTTGAAGTACTAGATTTGAGATGTCTTCTTTCTCCATGTTGAAGATAAATCTCCCCCCGCAAGCTGAGCCAAGAGCAGAGCTCCGATACCACTATAATATTCCTTTTCAGGAATTTCTGCAGTATCTCCAATGAGGATGTTGTATAAGGAAACCAGTGAAAAAATATTGCAGACCAAGACTTTGATCCTCTAATATATGTTGTATTTAACTTAAATATATAATGGCATAAAAAAAAAATCACTCTAGCTACTCTAAACAGATCTCCCCAACTCATATATGCATAAAAGCACCCCAATCCCACTTCTTCATAAAATAGAAATGCTGGAGACTAAAACATCGTTATTTTTATTATGGAATCTATAGAAAAATATAGTTTAATACAGATCTAGAGCTTTCATTAATCATGGAACAAGAAATTATTGTAGAAATTTGAATAACTGTTAAATTATTCACCGAGATTATCTGATCACACACTATTTGAGCTTCATGCATAATACATAACCTCTTCTACTATTGATCATCAATTTGCGGAAATATAAACAATCTCA
Organism: Pinus albicaulis; assembly: GCA_034641835.2. Classification (NCBI taxonomy): domain Eukaryota; kingdom Viridiplantae; phylum Streptophyta; class Pinopsida; order Pinales; family Pinaceae; genus Pinus; species Pinus albicaulis. The sequence goes on from CM076575.1 coordinate 31,285,613, forward strand.
TGCGCACATTAAAACCATAAACAATCACACATATAAACGCAGTATTTATGGGAAACCCCAACTATCTGTATATTATAATGATAGATATCATGTAACAATAATTGTACAAACTCCTCACAAGATCTCAGTACAACCTCCAATTGTTACACACTACACAAGCTCAAATCATACAAATCACATGCTCCAATCTGCTCCACCTATTAGCCAGCCTCTACTATGCAATCCAATATGGATAATCATGAGATCAAGGTTCGAATCCCTCCAGTATGTACTGCGCAATCCTCATTGGCTTCTCCATCAATGTGTGTGCAAATTTCATGCACCAATATAGTCACAACTGATAGTCACACTACTCTTTCACCTACCTCTCCACTGGTCTCCACTGAAATTGTCCATGCACTATAGTTAACTGATGTATTCTTTAGTTGATTTATGAGTTAATAATTAGTGAATTAATCAATAATTAATTCACACCACTCTCACTAATTGTATCAATCAATTAGACTAGATACAACTAGCTCAACTAAGTTAGACTGAACAAAACTCCATTAACTGTCTCATCAACTCCACCAAATTCTGTCACATGAGTTCTAACTGAATTCAACCATGCAATAGCTCCACTAAACCCTAGGAATAGCGTAATTCCTTCTGTCAGCTGCATGTGCCACTTCCGTGACTCAAACTGAAGTGCTCCAAGAGGATAAGATAATGTTTAAGTCCAATAAATGTTAATGAGCTAATAATATTTGACATATCTATTTTTAGGCGGCAATCTAAAAATAGATTTAAGCCAATATGTCTAAAAATAGAAGTCCATCTATTTTTTTCGACTTGACCAACCATCCACAAATAGCATCCTGCAATTCATAGAACATGATCCATATGTCTAAAAATAGACATAGTCTAAAAATAGACTTTGTGCCAAAAATAGCCTGCGGGCCCACTTAGTGAAGGCGACTTCTTTCCACTAAGCTCCTCATATTGTTGCAATCTCAACACTCCTCTCAGCAAGATGAGGATTGTCGCAGCCCACATCACCTTTTTGGTATTCGAATTTTCTCCTGGTGGCGCCTTCGTCAGAATTCAAGATCTACGATCCTCAGTAGGATGATGGAATAACCTGAAAGTAACATGATTCTCCACTTTGCCTAATCTACGATATGATGATCACAGGATGTCAATGTGTTTCGATCTATCATGAAATCTTTTGGATAAATAGGAGTTTGATGCAACTCTGATTATCACAATAAATCACAATAGGCTCTAAGTGTGAACCAAACAACCCGACCAGGATCTTCCTCATCCATATAACCTGCGCGCCATTAGCTGCTTCCCTGTCTTTCGACCTCTCTTGAACTAAGTCTACGGATCTCTACCCTTAAAAGCGCAGCTATTTGTCGACACGATACTAAAAATACCTCCGGATGTGCTCTTTTACGTAGTTGGGCTCCCTACCCAATCTGCATCCAGTGAAGCCCTGACTTCACCTTCTCCCATTGTCTGTACCATGATCCATATCCCGAGGTGCCTCTGAGATAACGCAATACATGCTTGCCCACCTTCCAGAAGAGCTTGGTTGGCTTAACCATAGCTTGTGAAAGCTAGTTAACAGCATAGCATATGTCGGGTCGTGTATTGACCAGATACATAAGCGACCCCACCAACTGTCGATAAACAGTGGCATCCACTACCTCCATTGAAGTAGCATCCTCCTTCCTCCAACCACCAGGAAGAGGAGTATCAACAGGCTTGTAGCCATGCATGTTGAAGTTGTCTAGTATCTCCCGAGCATACTTGCCTTGAGACACAAACATTCCATCACTGTGTTGCCAAATTTCCAATCCCGGGAAATAATGAAGGAGGCCCAAGTCCTTCATCTCAAACTCTTTTGCAAGATCAGCCTTACATGAGAGTATCAACAGTTCATCACTCATCAAAATCAAATCATCTACATAAAGTACAATGATTAGCAACTTACCCTCCACCAAAATCTGGTATAGGTTCAGATCCGCCTCACTCTTGGAGAATCCAAGTCCGGTAAAATAACTATCTATCTATGTGTACCAAGCAGTGCTTACTATACGGCTCTGCCCGAGCTGCACATGCGACTGTTTCTTTGAAGATCTCAAAACGCGGGCTGCTCTATGTACACCTCCTCCTCCAATCACTCCATTGAGGAACGTAGTCTTCATCCATCGATGAATGTGCCACCCCATCTGCCCATTTTGAGAGAGCAAGAATCGTCTGTATGGAAGAATACCTTTACGACAGGTGCAAAGGTCTCCTCATAATCGATCCCCTCGATCCGTGAGAAGCCTCGGGCAAAAAATCTTGCCTTGTACTTCTCCACACTCCTGTCAGCTGCCTGCTTCACTTTGTAGATCCATCGCGAACCCACCACTGATTTCCCCTCCTGTCGCGAGACAATCTCCCATGCACTGTTTCTGACAATCGAATCATACTCTTCCACCATGGCATCTACCCATGCGGGATCCTCCACGGCTTCCTCGAAAGAGGATGGCTCTGTCACGATACACTTGCTCATAAGAGCCATGTATCCAGTATACCGGTCAGGTGACTGTCTCTGTCTGCGCTGTGATGTAGGTGCTCCTACAACCTTCTCTGCATCTTGAGCCAGTTGCTCAGCTTCTGTAGTGCGCTTCCGCCCTCTGATGGTTGGTGCTGCATGAGTGGTCTCTTCCACTCCATGAACTTCCTCTTGTGGCTGATCCACATCCTGAAGCTCATCCTTAGGAACTAATAGCTCCTCATCTGCATGCAAGTGTGGTTCCCTCTCAAGCGAACACTTCATGGCTTTCTCCTCCTGAAATTTGATATCCCGTCGCACAACAGTCTTGCGACTGTCTGGAAAATACACACGATAGTTGTGAGGCGTATCAGTGTACCCCACAAATATCCCAACCTCTGCGGTCGGCTCCAGCTTCTTCCTGGCATCCTTCGTCACATGAATGTAAACAGGTGAACCAAAAATCCTCAAATGGGAAATATCAGGCCTCTTACCCTTTATTGCATACTCCCGTGTACTCCTTCCACTTATCTGTGGGGACAATGATTATGCACATATCTTTAACGATGCATGCCTCAGCCCACAAGTGAAGGGGTAGGCCCTGATCATGCAACATCGCCCATGCAGCACCCGCGATCGTTCTGTTCTTCCGCTCAGCCACCACATGGATTCTGCTTGTGGGTTGTAGTCTTCATCAGGCTCTAAGGCTCTCTTTGAATTTCATACTGCTTTGTAGAATGTTGAATTCACAGAGATGAATTCACCACCATTATCGCTCTAAGAGCCTTCACACCTTCTGCGATTCTTTCTAAACCGATTGCCTTGAACTCAAAGAAGTTTGAGTGTCTCAAGCTCTTCAATTACGCATGAAGAATATCCAACACTTACGAGAAAAATCATCAACAAAGATCACATAGTACCTGTGCTTTGCTGTCGAAGCTACTGAGAAAGGTCCACACACGTCTGTGTGAATTCTCTCAAGGATCGTCGTGGTGCGACTATCCTTCTCGTGAAAGGTGGCTTTCACAAATTTTCCCAAGGTACACCCCTTGCACTAATCTGACTGCGCAAGAGTGCCTTTAGGAAGCCCAGTAGAAATCTGCTGCAGTATCTTCAAAGCTCCATGGTGAAGGTGGCCCAATCTCCAGTGCCACAACTCGCCATCATCTCAGCTCACCACTCCTTCTGCCTTGCCTGCCATTGCTGCGCAGCCATCTAGCTACAATTGATAAAGTTTCTTAACTCGAACCCCTATCCTCCGGGTCTCACCAGTTGCCTTACTGCACAAGAAAACCTTTCTCTCGCTAAAGACAACATCATATCCCTTGTCTTCTAACATCGCCACAGAGATAAGATTCTTCTTCAATCCTGGAACATGCATCACTTCCTTCAATACGAAGGGTTTACCAGACTCCCTCTCAAAGGAAATGGTACTGATATCAGTCGCACTGTATCTACCATCATCGCCCATCTCGATGTGCACTCCAAGATCTTTCTCATCCAGATCAGTAAACAAATCGTGATCTCCTGTCATGTGAAAAGACGCACCACTGTCCAGAAACCACACAGATCCCGCCATACTTGAGACCAAGCATACGATCAGCGAAAAATCTAGCTCAAACTATGAGGCTAAGACCTCTCCAACTGCAGATCTAGCAGCCTGCTTATTTTTCTTCTTCTGCGGACAATTTGTGATATAATGTCCGTGTTGGTGACAGTGAAAGCACTTCACCTTGGACATGTCCTGCTTCTTTCCTTTTGCACCAGAATGAGAAGCTTTCTTTCTCTTCCCCTTCTTTGCTTTGGTAGCCAAAGTGCAATTCTCTTCATCAGATTTCTTTGATGAAGATCTATCCTTGGTACTTCGCCTTATCTCCTCTTGCACAAGATCTGACCAAAGTCGCTCCCATCCTGGCAATCTCTCCCGACCATTGACAGAGTCCTGATAGGAATGCCAACTCTTCGGAAGCCCAAGGAGAGCCAAGCTCACCAAGTCTTCATCATCTATAGCCACCCCCAAACTTCCCAGCTCATCCATGCATTGGGTGAACTTCGTGAGGTACTTGGGCATACTGTCGCCTTTCTCCATATTTATGTTTCTGAGTTTATCCTTGAGCGCCAACTTCCTCTGGTCGCTCTTGCTTTGGAATAAATCTATCAAGTCTTTCCACATCAGGAATGGAGAAGCCTTACCATGCAGGTCGGACACTATGTGATCCTTCACGCCCTCCAACAAAATCCTTCGACACTTTGCTGTCTTCTTTTGCCAAGCCTCAATTACGGCAGCATCACTAGAAGTAGGCTTTGGGACTTCAGCATCTATGAACTCCTTTAACCCATTGTCATCTAACACTGCCTCCATCCTATCCTTCCATGCAATATAATTCGAGCTACCCTCAAGGGCATACTCCAATCACCCAACTCACTAGTTACTTCCTCCATCAAGAGAAGAGCGGCGGGAACTATTTCTTTCTCCGAATACTATTTTTTTTAGAAGCCGCTGGAGTAGTGAGAATGCGACTATCAGACAGATAAGAGATATGCATTAGATGTAGCTTAAAACAGAGGGAGAGATATGGATGGATGGATGCATTTCAAGGCGGCTGTAGCGGTGCTTAAATATATTTATAAGCCCTCCTTTAAAAGTGACCTGACCTGCCTGCCCCGAACTAAGTCAATGCAATGGGTGAACGTGAAAGTAGCGAGATAATACCATGGATAGATCATAGGTGGTCAAGGCGAATGACGAATGAGCATAGTATATCATGTCCATGGGAATCCATTAAACCAAGTAGTGAGGCTGTTGAAAGACATCTCAACTTTGACACCAAGAAAACACAGCTGCAAATTCGAATTCCACCAGCACAAAACTCAACCGCTTCAATGTTTTGCAATTGCTCCAATGATCAATATTGCTCCGATACCATGTAGAAATTTTAATAAATTTTAAATTATTCACCGAGATTATCTTTATCGCACACTATTTGAGCTTCATGCATAATACATAACCTCTTCTACTATTGATCATCAATTCGCGGAAATATAAACAATCGCATGCGCACATTAAAACCATAAACACTCACACATATAAACACAGTATTTATGGGAAAGCTTAAAGCTGAAAACCCAAACTATATGTATATTATAATGATAGATATCATGTAACAATCATTGTACAAACTCCTCACAAGCTCTCAGTACAACCTCCAATTGTTACACACTACACAAGCTCAGATCATACAAATCACATGCTCCAATCTGCTCCACTTGTTAGCCAGCCTCTACTGCGCAATCCAATATGGATAATCATGAGATCAAGGTTCAAATCCCACTATTATGTACTACGCAATCCTCATTGGCTTCTCCATCAATGTGTGTGCAAATCTCATGCACCAGTATAGTCACAACTGATAGTCACACTGCTCTTTCACCTACCTCTCCACTGGTCTCCACTGAAACTGTCCATGCACTGCAGTTAACTAATGTATTCTTTAGTTGATTTATGAGTTAATAATTAGTTAATTAATTAATAATTAATTCACACCACTCTCACTAATTGTATCAATCAGTTAGACTAGATACAACTAGCTCAACTAAGTTAAACTGAACACAACTCCATTAACTGTCTCATCAACTCCACCAAACTCTGTCACATGAGTTCTAACTGAATTCAACCATGCGATAGCTCCACTAAACCCTAGGAATAGCATGATTCCTTCTATCAGTTGCATGTGCCACATCCGTGACTCGAACTGAAGTGCTCCAAGAGGATAAGATAATGTTTAGAGTCCAAATATTATTAAGAGCTAATAATATTCGACATATCACATTTTAATTGTGATCTAAAAAGCAGTTCGCGCGATATGTATAAAAATAGAAGTCCATCCTATTTTCCCAGAGCTTGACCAGCGAGTCCACAAATATACTGCAACTCATAGAACATGATCCATATGTCTAAAAATAGACATAGTCTAAAAATAGACTTTGCGCCAAAAATAGCCTACGGGCCCACTTAGTGAAGGCGACTTCTTTCCACTAAGCTCCTCATCTTGCAATCTCAACAATTATAGGTTGGACCTCTTTTAAAAGCACCTCGAAATGCCCAGGCAAGGGTTTCCAGCAAAATAGCAACAATAAAAGTAGCTCTGCATAAAATAACATTGTACCCAGAAACACTGTATAAAGAAAGATCAAATATGATCTGAAATGGACAAAAAATATAGTAATTGGCCCAAGGCCTTCCTCAATAGATCTCCCGGAGTGAAATAGACTCCTCCTTCTCTGAAACAAGCAAAAATAGGAGGATGCAACCCCAACTACTGCAGAAATAACGCAATTCTTGGAAGAAACTACGCTGTCTAGGATGGAGAATGGTTTCTCTCAAGATAAATGATGAGAATTGAACTCAGGACCTCCTCCTTAGATATCCCAATCAACTATACCAATGGTGAAGATAGAATTCCCGCATGAGAATCCCTTTGCACTAAACAGTGCTTCAACTCCGGCTAAACAACTGAAGCTTGAAATTAGTCATAAGACTGAAACAAGATGAATGAATGAATTAATCCTTTTCTGATATCTCCTCCTTCTTATCGTTGGTGAGCTTCCCCATCCCAGGCCCCACTCATGGGTGGTGTGACTTCCTTGAGAAGTTTCCTCCTTCAAAACTGCCCTACCCTAGTAGCTTTCCCTCCTCTTGTGACAACGTTGTTGACTTGGTCAACTGTAGCTAGATCATTGCTTTGCCCCTCTTTCACACCAAAGAGGCTTTATTTTGTCCTCCTACTTCAATCCCTTTTCACACTGGGATATGTTTTTATTGTCTTTCCTACTTCTTATTTCAAAAATGGAGCAGTTATAATATTTCAGGTAGTAGCATTTAATTGGGAATATTACATGAATATATTCCAAAATCTGACAAATATCAAAGAAATATCACTAGGGGCAGCTTGTTCTCCAGAGGAAATAACCTCTTACACAAAATTATTGCAAGAGTACAGAGATATCCTCGCGTGGGACTACTAAGAAATGCCTGGGCTTAGTCCTACTATAGTAGAGAACCATATTGACACTTGGCCTGAAATACCCCCAGTACGCCAGCAACAATGTCAACTGCACCCATCTAAGGCAGAAGCAATAAAGCGAGAAATTGACAAGATTCACAAAGCCAGGTTTATCTACCCCATCACCTATACATCCTGGGATTCCAACCCGATTCCCGTCATGAAAAAATAGGGCATGATACGTGTCTGCACTGATTTTCGAGATTTGAACAAAGCCTATTCTAAAGACAATTACCCCACACTATTCATCGACCAGGTCATCGATGCATGTGTGGGACATGAGGCTCTATCCTTTATGGATGGATTCTCTGGATACAATCAAATCTAGATCCGCCACATGGACTGGTACAAAACCATGTTCACCACCCCCTGGGGCACATTCACATACAAGGTGATGCCATTTGGCTTAAAAAATGCTAGAGCCACGTTCCAAAGGGCCATGAATTATATATTTCATGACCTAGCACACCGTATCCTCGCCTACTTAGATGACTTAATAGTCTGCTCTAAGAAGCACTCAGACCATCTTGAGGATTTGTGATTATTATTCCAAAGATGTCGTCAATACAACTTACGGTTGAACCCCCTCAAGTGTGTCCTCTACGTCAGGGCAGGAAGACTCTTAGGTTTTATTATGTCCCAGCAAGGCATTCGCGTGGACCCTCTCAAGGTCCAAACCATCAAAGAGGTACCTCCACCTCGAACCCTCAGACAACTTCAAAGTCTGTAGGGAAAGGCCAATTTTCTGAGATGCTTTGTCCCAGGCTATGCCACTTGCGCTAAAGGGTTCTTGTGCCTCCTTTGCTAGGACATCCCCTTTAAATGGGATGACCATGCCCAAAAATAATTCAAAGCACTGAAGGAAACATTATCCTCAGCACCACTCATTAGTCCCCCAGACTACAACAAGGATTATATCCTATATCTATCAGCTTCTGAACCCACGTTGGCTAGAGTATTGATTCAGGAAGTTCTAGATAGAAAGGAGCATGTAATATATTACGTCAGAAAAACCTTGTCAGGACCAGCATTGAGATATGGACCCAAAGAAAAGACTTCCCTAGCATTAATCTACGCAATCCAAAAAAATTGCCACTAAATCATCTTAAAAACCACTATGGTTGTCGCAGATATTAACCCCATTAAATACCTTCTCACACGCCGCTTAATGAACCACAAGTACGCCTGCTGGATAGTCATTCTCCAATAATACGACTTACATTTTTTCTGCCCCAAGAGCAAAAAGGCACTTGCCTTAGCAGAGTTCATTACGGACCTCCCAGGACATTCCAAGGGATCACCAGTAGACAATTTTCTACCAAACGAACACCTCTTCTTTGTAGCAACTAACAACCCTTGGCATGGAGACATCCTCCTTTTCTTGTGAACCCAAAATTTTAGACCTCATATCACATGAGATGATCGTCGACGCATACGCTAGCAAGCCCCCCGATATCTCCTTCTAGCAGATGCCTTATACCGCCAAGGCATTGACACCATTTTATGTCGATGTCTTACTCATAAACAAGCGGAGCAAGCCCTTAATGACTGCCATGGAGGTGTTTGCGGCAGCCATCTATCAAGAATGGCTATCGCCCAAAAAATCCTACAAGCAGGATACTTTTAGCCCTCCCTATTCCGCGACTGCATCATAACCATAAAAAGGTGTGAACGATGCGAATGCTTCGCTCATAAGGCAAGAGCACCTCCTACTCCTCTGCACGCCGTCATAGTAGCCGACCCCTTTTTCAAATGGGGGATTGACTTCAGGACTTGCAACCCCGCCTCATCAGGCAACCATAAATACATCATAGTGGTTGTCGACTATTTCACCAAGTGGGCTGAGGCCATGCCCACATATGACAACACATCAGAAACTATCGCCTAATTTCTATTTAACCACGTGATTTCTCGATTCAGCATACCCAAGAAGTTAGTCTCCGATCATAGAAAACACTTCAAAAATGAAGTTTTCCAGGAACTATCTCACCATCTCGGGTTCACCCATGAATTCACTCCACCATACTACCCCCAGTCTAATGGATAGGTAGAAGCTATTAACAAAGTACTCAAAAGTATGTTACAACACATGGTGAACAACCATAAAACCAACTGACACCATATGCTCTTTTCCGCCCTGTGGGCATACAACATGATGGTAAAGATGTCCAATGGTTTCACTCCCTCCCAATTGGTATACGGGGTCGAAACCATGATTCCCATGGAACTCGAGATCCCCAATTTTCATGCTGTCATCGAACTCCCTAGTGACACTCAGCCTCTAGAGCAGTGCCTAGTACAACTAGAGCTTATCGACGAAAATCAACAACAGTCACTGCAGCACAATGACGCCCACAAGAAAAGGGTTAAAGCATCATTTGACTGCCACATCACCCCTTGCTAGTTCACTGAGGGAGAATTATTCCTCCACTGTGATGTTGCAAAAGAGGCCCTAGGGCCAGGAAAGTTCGAAACCTTGTGTAAAGGACCCTATATCATCAAACACTGCCTCCGACAGGGGGCATACATCTTGACGGAACCAGACGGGACTTGCTTCACTAACCTTGTCAACTACCTTTACCTCAAGAAGTTCTACCCATAAGGGCCCCACTAGCCCTTTCCCCTAGAGTTAGAGTACACAAAAACCTACCCACTCAAAAAATTTTACCTGAAAGACTTAGTTAAAGTGCTCAAAGTATCACCATGGATCACCAAAACGAACCCTATTTTGGATTTTTTGATGGAGCATCAAGATGGTCCCAAAATTTAGCCGTCGCTGCCTGGGTCATTTACCACCCTGACCAATCACCACTATGTTCAAATGGCGTGTGTATCGGTTCAACAACAAACAATCAGGCAGAATATGACACCGTCATGGGACTTAAGTGTGACACCCTCCATCGGGGCATCCGCCGTATGCGTATCTACCTCGATTCCCAGTTAGTAGTTGTTTGGTCAATTTAGTGTGTCCTAAATTGCTGCATTTAATTTGTCAATTCGAGAATCGTAAGTTGATGAAGTGTGGCGCACTATATGTGCAAGATAACCTATTTCTTAACTTTTTGTCGTTTTTGGTTTTCTAAAGTGAAATGGAAATTCTAAAATGAAAACAAGTATGGTTATGTTTGTTCAAGGAAATGATATCCCCTATAATGATTTACCAACTTGAAACTTAAAAAGGAATTTGAAATTTACAATGACAAAACTGAAAGGAAATGAAAATGTGCTGCTGAAATGAAAAGGTGCTGCTAGTCTAATAAATCAAAACAGTAAACTAGTGAGCATGAAACTAAACTATTCTTGCTACTGTCTAAACATAAAAGAAACTATGCTGAAAGAAATTCAAAAGTTGCAATGAAGTAAATCTAAATCAAATTACATCAACTTGTCTTCTGATCCCTCATCATTAGTCCAGCTATGATTTTCGGAAGTAACCATAAACAACTTGAGTAACTGATATCTAACTTGCAGAAAGTAAACTAATATCAAACCACACATTTCATAATTCAATCCCTCACCATCAGTCCAGCTGTGGCTTTCGGAGGCAACTGAAGATGCTATGAGCATTTTAATATATCTAAATTTGCAGAAAAGAAACTAATACCAAACTACACATTTCATAATACAATCCCTCACCATCAGTCCAGCTGTGGCTTTCGGAGGCAACTGAAGATGCTATGAGCAGTTCAATATATCTAAATTTGCAGAAAGGAAACTAATACTAAACTACACATTTCATAATACAATCCCTCACCATCAGTCCAGATGTGGCTTTCTGGCTTTGGAGAACATTTGAAGATGCTATGAGCGTTTAATATATCTAAATTTGCGAGAAAACTAATACCAAGCACACATTTCATAATACAATCCCTCACCATCGGTGCGGTACAAGTGGCTTTCGGAGAACAGCCAGAGCCTGCTATGAGCAGCTTAATGTATCTAAATTTGCAGAAAAGAAACTAATACTAAACCACACATTTCATAATACAATCCCTCACCATCAGTCCAGCTGTGGCTTTAAGAGGTAACTGAAGATGTTATGAGCAGCTTAATATATCTAAATTTAACTACTGAAGCAAATGAACAAAACTGAATTAAACAAAGCAATACTGAAATTAAACAGAAACTAAGAAAAGCAAATTAGCAGCAGAACAATGTTAGTTCCATGTCATTAGTCAAAAAGCTATTGCAATTAACAAGGCTGCTATCTATAACCTGAAACAAGAACAACGATCGGTGATTAATAACATAAACATGAAAGACAGAAGTGAAATGGAAAGCATGAAAGTTTATAAACAGAAATGAAGCATATATACCATGAAAGATGCAATGTATAAACATGTGAATGGATTATGGAACAATGAGCTTTAAAGAAATAAAATAAGAACTATACAATAATGCACAGAACCTTGGCAAGTGCAGGGGCCCTCTACACCAGCCTTGGCAATGATCTTGAAATACGAATTTCGGTTGAAAACAGAGTCTTCTTATATTAAAAAGTAGTCATTACAGAAAGGTGATGTTACGGCACAAGTGCAGCATAATCACATTACAGAGAAGATTTAATAACAACTAACACAGACTAATAGAGACTAATCTATATGCGTATACAAACACGTTATTTATAGCAGAAGAAATATAACGGATTCCTAATGTTTATGCTGGTGGAGAACACGTAGACCATTACGTCCACGGATCTAGGATCATGGCCGTATTGAAAAGTAAATCTATGAGGAGTGGATGTTTGAATTTGGCTATGGAGCCGTGTACAGTTGTTGGTTTGTCCTCCGCAACTTAGAAACGGTCATATGAACCTAAACAGTCATATGAACCTCCACGTGACACGAAACGAGCCACTGTCACCGTGGGACTCTACGATTGACTTCCATGTGGACACCTTTGACGCGGCCTCTTTGGATGGATTTGCTCAAGCCAATAGGACACGAACCATGTCCACATCATTCCTGACCTGCCCATGTGGCTCATTTTCCTTGTAGACACCTGTAGCATAGAGTTTCACAAAATAGCTGCGGAAAGTTGCAGCAGCTGCGAAAAGTGGCAAGATTCCGCAGCTGTATGAAAAAAATCTAAATCAAATAGCAAACACAAAAATATAATTAAAAGCCATGTTAGATGCTCTTTTGCACATCATATTGACAACTTGGGAGGTTCAAGTGAGTGAAAAAGGTATAGGAAAGTGTATGGAAAAGATGCAGATTTGAGACTCAACATACCCCCACTTTGTGAAGGTGTTGCATGTCCTCATGCAACCAAAATTTTTAAATAATCTTTCTTGAGTTCATGTTCCTTGACACTTCAGCGAGCACATCCAATCCTCTCCTTCTCTTCCTTGGTCATGTTTGCCATCATTACGGTTTCTTCATTAAGCACCTAAATTTGATATTAACCGATTATCTGCTCAATTTCGGCATTTCCTTTTCAATTTCTTGTTCTTCTTACGCAAGTTAGGATGTAGCATGGTATTATCATGGATGATTTTGTCTAGTTTTCCTTGTTCTTTCAATGTCTCATTTTCATTTTTGATGTGCCTATTTAAAAGCTCAAGCTCAAAGATTTCCTGTTTTAGTGATTGGACTAAATCATCCTGTACTGTATGAGGCTGGATGGACAAAGTACTGGGACCTGTAGCTGCCTTTTCCAAAGATTCTATATAATCATATACCTCCTGTTGCTTGGGGTCTATTTCAGGTGTCATTTTTATTGGGCTGTCCCCAAAATGCCGTGAAGGAGAATAATCTGGCTGAGAAGGGCTCACAACAACATCTTGCTGAGAATGGGATGGAGTATGTTCAATGTCTGACTGAGAATGAAATGAACCAGGTTCACTAACTGACTGAGATGGACTATAGTCAACTGGGGACTGTTCAGATGTCTCCTCTCCCAAATCAATGAAGTGAGGACCCTTAATTTGCGTTTTCCTCAATTTCCCCTTAAGTCTGCTGCTTCTTCTCACACGCTGTGGTGCAGTATCCTTTTGTTTTTGTTTTCCTTTCTCTGTCTTTTTGGCTATAGATGACTGTCTTTCAAGATAAACTAATCTTTCAGATAAAACTTGATGATCTTCTTCTTCAGAAGAAGGGGTTTTATGTATAGCCTCAATATTTTTTCTCTCTTGTGGTGTTGTTGGCTTCTTACCCTTGATTTCTTTCTTCTTCCTCTTTGACAGTCTGTTTTCCTTATCAATTCTTTTAATTATAGTAGTAGGAGTATTTTGGATTTCATCAATTGTTCTTTTTCTCCTACTTCTTCTTCTTCCAATACTGCAACAGAATTCTTGAGTAGGAGTAATTTGAGTTTCATCATTTATTCTTTTTCTCCTACTCCTTCTTGTTGTGCTACTTTTAGAATTTCCTTAGGTTCCTCAAAGATTTCTTGCGGTGTTCCCATGTGTCTTTCTTCTCCTTTAACTCTTTTTCAATCAAAATTTTTACAAAACCGTGGTGATATAGATGTGGTTCTACATCTCCTAAACGCTTCTGAACAGTCACAGACATTTTCTTCAAGCTATTTAATAGCAAATATGGGAGATTGAGAGCTTGATTATCTAAATTCATCGGTAACCTGGTATGGTACATATGCACTGGACCCCGAAACGGCCTCTCCATGTAATGAATTTACGAACATCTAGCAACAGTAGCCCATTTCTCATAGTACATGCACGAATTCCTCTTTTAAAAACGATTCATGTCCATACCTTGGTTTATGGGGTGTTCTCCATTCTTCATGCGATACTTTCATTCTTAAACCAACGCTCACCCTCTGAAGAAGTTAAATGGTGGCACCCCATAGATGCTTCATTGACCGCAAACTTAAGGTCTCCAATCTCGGCTTCCAAGCCATTAAACGACCTTGCGAATGCCTTTTTCACTTCTTTATGATAACCTCTGAACTTCTGGATAAACCGCAACCATTTTGCTTTCTTCAATATCTCCCTTACTTGTGGATATCCCTCTATGAACTTGGGTCCTTCCGGTTCTGCTCTTAGCAATTTACCCATTTTTTCTTTCTGCTCTTCAAAGACTTGCTTGCGTGGAGGATTCAAATGGAGATAGAACAGCTGAATGCACAGAGATGAATACAATGACTGTGGGTAGATATCAAAGAATGGAAATGAGCACAATGAACGAAATGGAGTGAGACAGAATAGAAAGGGGTTTCGTGAGCATAACAGAGATACGGCTGTGAAATTGGCAGAGTATAACCCATTCGGCAGTGTTTTGAAATTTGGTGGCTGCGAAATAAATGTGAACACGTTTCAATCAACGGTTATGGATTTATGCGGCTGTAAGAGTCCATGGTCAAATCAAATACGTCTCATTGTCACCGGTGGGATATTGGATCATGAGTGAAAATCGGGGATTTAATGATGGAACTGTTTGAGAATGAATGCGAGAGGATAATATGGAGATCGTGAAAGGTTACGGAATTATCAATATAATCATTGCACATAATGGATAGAGCTCATGGTTCATAACTATATAAAAATGTGTTTTCAATACTATTTGAAATAAATTTTATTCATACCTTTGGAATCTTTGCCTTTTTCCTTGATCTTCAATTAGTTGCTCTTGAATGCTTCATGTCTTCATTTTTGATCCTCTCACCTACATTTTATTTCATGATTATGGAAATGACATCTGGTTGTACATTCTTTTGAAAACAGAGTAGTAGGCTGAATGCAGCACGGGTACACGGAAAGTGGAGTAATTGCGGAAGCAGAGATGTAGTTGAAGCCAGCCACATTATTACTTGGATGAATGGAAATGAACAGATGACAAATGCCCAGATGGAAATGGTCATGAAAAAGATTTTTATTGATGAAATGGATAAAATGAAGTGGAATGGGGTGAAATGAAGTGAGAAATGAAATGGAATGAAGTGGAATGAAATGGGTGGGTGGTCATAGAGCTTGAAATGAAAGAGAGATTTTTTTTTGGAGAAATATAGAGTGTCGGTGTTCTTGATTTTCCTATATTTTACGTATAAATTCTTGTAATCATTGATTGGTTTTCGGGCTATACCATTTTTTACAAAAAAAAAACTGAAAACAACAAAAAGCTAAGTTTGGTGGAGAAGAAGAGAATTCTTAAATTTTGACTGATTGCGAACTTTCTTGAAACATTTTGACAAAATCCTCTTTGAGTGGCTTATGATAAACTTTCAATCCACGGCGTTCACAATAAGAGGGTTGAAACTCATCAATGGTCTTGATTCTTACCGCTCCCATTGCTAAAGATCTTGTCAATCTCATAATATTCTCCCCCAGATCCCCGAAATTTTCTTGAAAATCTTTAAATTTTGAATAAAATAGCAATGCCCAATATCCTTCTTGAAACTTCTTCTCTTTGATGTATTTGTCATGCCATTTAGCTCTTTGATATTGAACTAGATCAGTTCTTAGAATTTCCTCTTGTCTGATCTCATCTAGTTCATTCAGCTGCTCCATTCTATGCTTTTAGGCTTCTGATAGATCCATCCCCAATTGAACTGCTATCTTGAAGGTTTTAACTTGGAACTCAATGGGGAGCAGGACTTCTTTCCCATAAACAAGTTCATAGGGAGAATGTCCTATTGTATTTCTCCATGTAGTTTTGTAGGCCCACAAGGCTTCAAAAAGCGTTTCTGCCCAATCTCTTCTGTGTAGATGAACAATTTTGGTGATGATACTTTCGAGAACTTTGTTTGTAGATTCCACTTGACCATTTTCTTGTGGATGGTAAGGAGTAGATCTTCTGTGCTTGATTTTGTATTCTTCCATCAACTTCTCCACCAAATTGGATGTGAATTGGCTCCCCTGATATGTCACAATTTCTCTTGGAACACCAAAGCGAGTAAAAATATCCTCATAAATAAAATGAACAACTGAATTTTCAGTAGTAGATACTAATGCTTTCGCTTCTACCAATTTAGTAACATAATCAGTACAAACCAATATATACTTCTTTTGCTTGGATGGTGGATTAATAGGTCCAATGAAATCTAAAGCCCACTTTTCAAAGGGTTCAATGAGTACCTGTGTTGCAATGGCATTTCATTTGAAAGGGTAGGTTTCCCTACTCTTTGGCAGCTGTCACACCTTTTGACATATTGTTTTGCATCTTTGAAGAGGGAAGGCCAATAATATCCTAAAGAAAGGATTTTATAGGCCTTCCTTTTGTCTGCAAAGTGTCTGCCGCATGGTTCATCATGACATGCCTTAAGAATATCAAGCATTTCATCTTCCCTGACACATCTTCTGATCACAAGATCTGGCCCTGTTTTAAACAATTCGTTAGAAATCCATGAATATTTTGAACTCTCATGAATAATCTTTCGTTTTTCTCTTGGAAATAAATGTGAAGGTAGTTTCCCTGTAACCAAATAGTTAGCAATATCTGCATACCAAGGGGTCTTAATAGTTACTGCAAACAAATATTCATCCGGAAACTTATCTTCTACAGGAGAATCTTCTTTAGTATTCTGAATCCTAGACAAGAAATCAGCTACTGTATTCTGTTTTCCTGGTCTATCCAACACAGTAATATTGAATTCTTGCAAAAGTAAAGGCCATCTTGTCACTCTGCCATTAGTAACAGGTTTGTTCATTAAATATCTAATTGCAGAATGGTCAGTATGAATAAAAGTTTCATAGCCTGTTATGTAATGTCTAAACTTATTAATTGCATGAACAACGGCTAAAAACTCTTTTTCAGTCACAGTATAATTCAACTCTGTGGGAGTCAAATTTTTACTGGTATAATAAATGGCATAAGGAACTAAATCTTTTTGACCCAACACGGCTCCTAGAGCTGTATCTGAAGCATCCGTAGAAATATGGAAAGGGAGTTTCCAATTTGGTCCTCTCAAGATAGGTGCTTCAGATATTCTTGTTTTCAAAGTTTCAAAAGCTGATTGACAATCAGGATCCCATTTAAATTCAGAGTCTTTTGTAAGCAATTTGAAGAGTGGAGATGCTATTTTAGTGAAGTTTTCTATAAATCTTCTATAATAACCAGTAAATCCCAGAAAACTTCTAACATCTCTTTGACAATTTGGAATAGGCAACTTGGAAATGACTTCAACTTTTGATCTATCAACCTTAATCCCATCTCCTGAAATATGATGTCCTAAAACAATACCTTCAGTAAACATCATAAAGCATTTTTCATGGCTTAATGAAAGGTTTTTTTCTTTACATATTATAAGGACTTTTTCCAAATTTTCTAATGCCTCTTCAAATGAATTACCATAAACTGTAAAATCATCCATATAAACCTCTACACAATCATGAATTAGATCAGAAAAAATTCCTAGTACTGCTCTTTGGAATGTTGCAGGTGCATTACATAACCCAAAAGGAAGCACTCGGTAGGAAAAAGTTCCCCATGGACAAGTAAATGTGGTCTTATCTTGATCTTCAGGTGCTACCTGAATTTTATTATAGCCACTAAAACCATCCAAAAATTAAAAGTACTTTTTACCTGCTAATGTATCTAATACTTGATCAATAAAAGGCAAAGGAAAGTGATCCTTCAAAGTTGCTTTGTTCAATTCCCTGTAATCAATGCATACCCTCCATTTACCATTCTTTTTAGGTACTATAACCAAAGGAGAAACCCATCGGCTATCTGAAATTGGATAAATGAAGTTCACATTGAGTAGTTTTTGGAGCTCTTCTTTCACTATCTCCCTAAGATTTGGATTCATCCTTCTTTGAGCTTGTCTGATTGGTTTACTGTTTTCCTCAATATAGATATGATGGATGCAAGTCTTAGGATCAATACCCTTCATGTCAGTATACTCCCATGCAAATGCAGTAGAATGTTTTTGCAAGATTTTGGTTAGTTATTCTTGTTGTAACTTTTCCAAATGTTTATTGATATTCAATGTTTTTCCTGGAAAAATCTCAATAGTAGAACTACCAAACTCTTCCATAGAGTAAAGAGACATTTGTCTTGATGATAAATATTCTATGTCAGATTCCAATTGAAATTGTGTGGGGTCATATTCTGAAGATGTCTCAAAATTTTCTAATGTGTTCAGAATTTGACTATCCTCACTGATTTCAGAAATGGTAAAGACAAGTTGTATAGTGTCCTCATCATCGACCCATTCATTGTCTCCTATTTCTGTGATTGCTCTTGCTGGAGGATACAAATTGAATTTCTTTGTCGAATTACCATTAGAAATGTACATGTCTCCATATCTACAACTAATAAAAGCATCAGCTGTGGCCAGCCAAGGTCTTCCTAAGATAATTGGATGTCCTCCTAGATTACTTTTGGGAGTCAAAATCATAAAGTCTACTGGATATTCCCAAGAATCTAAGGAGACTGAAGTATCTTCTAATACACCATCTGGTTTAATAACCGATCGATCTGCAAGTTGCAATAAAGTAGGTGTAAAAAGAAGGTTAGGAAGTTTTAACTGTTCCATAGTCTGTCTACTCATGATGTTGATAGCAGCCCCTAAGTCAATCAATGTGTTTGGAATTTCTATCCCATTTATATGTGTCTTGACAATTGGACTTCCTGGATCTACATATTTTTGCATGGTAATTTTTCCCATCATAATATCTGCAATTTTTCCTACCAGGTGGATTCTTCTTGTGTCTTTTAGTTTCCTTCCTGGTCTTTTGAAACTCAACTCCTTTATTGTTTTTGCTAGAATAGGAATCTCCCGAATGGCTTGTAGCAAGGGAATCTTGATACAAACATTCTTCAATTCATCTAGAAAATCATAGTTAGGCAACAAGATTTTTTTTTCCACCCCCTTGTCAATTTGTAGTCTTTCGGGAAAAGGAGGTGTAGATGAAGATGCAGGTTGCTCAACTATAGGAGTTGTGGGTGTTAACTTTTCTTTTTCTTTTTGAATGTTTGAATTTTGAAGAGATTCTTCCTCAGAACCCTTATTAACTTGAAGAGAATCCTCCTCAGAGGTATCTTGCTCTTGAATATCTATAGAAGGTTTTTCTAAAACCCTACCAGATCTGAGTTGTACATCGTTGAGAGGAACAATCATATAGGTAGGAAATTGTTGTCCTTCTACCATGTAGGTGTTCTAACGATTCTTATTATTAGGATTTGGCAATGGATGAGCTGGAAGTTGATTTGTCTTTTGTTGGTATGGGAGCATGAGTTGAGGATTTGGATTTTTTTGAGAAGGTTGTTGTTGTGGAAATGGCAATGAAAGTTGTGGATTTGGGTTTGGAAGTTGTGGAGCTTGTTGATTTTTAAAAGATGGAGGATATTGATAAAATTGAGCAAATCTCCCATAAGGATTTTTCATCCCTTGTACCCATGGCTGATATGGATTTTGATGTTGGGGCCAAGGTTGTTGCCAAGGATTCCAATTTGGTGGGGTTTGAAAATTCATAGGGTTGTTAAACCCTTGAGTTTGTTGTCCTTGCCAAGGTCTCCTTGCGACAAAACAGAGAGATTCTACTGAATTTGGGTCTTCTTGAAAAACAGCTTTGAGTCCAGGAATTGAAGGACAATCCTTGATCTCATGATTCTCTGAGAAAATCATACATGTTTCTACAACTTTTGCATCAAAGGGACATTCCCTTAAAGCATGTTTCTTCCTACATTTCGGACAAAAGATGGCTAAAGCGTCTGTTTCTGCTTTCTACTTGTTTTGGATTTTAAGGGTGTCTAATTGTTCACTAAGGCTCCCTAAGATATCATTTTTGAATTCATCAAGCATGTTACCAATCTCTGCCCTACTTACTGATCCAGTTGCAGATTTGTTAGCCCTAATAAGAGAAGGATCCCTAGGCCCTTTTTCTGTTTTAGATTTTCCTCTTGAGAGATGGACACATAGTTCTGTTATATCACGAAGTGGGAGTTGAGAAATGTCTCCTTTCCCCATCATGTTTAAAATATCTATCCATTCATCTCTAATGGCTTTTAATATGAGGGCTTTCAAGGTTTCATCATCTAAATTGCTCATCTTGGCTCTTTTCAAGTTGTATTGAAATATTTCAAGTAAGTCTTCCAAATTTTCATCTTCTTTTTGCATCATTTTGAATACCTCATCCTTGTGATTGGTGGGCATACAATAGTCCAAGTATCTATCCAAAAATGTTTGTTTCATATCATTCCAAGTTCTAATAGATTGAGTGGCTAATCCCATGAACCATTTCAAAGCAGATCCCTTCAATGTTGAAGGAAACAGTTTGAGTTTTTGAGAGTCTTCCATATAGTCATAGGTTCGGCACACAACTTCAAACTCAAACAAAAATGTTTCAGGATCCTCACTTCGCAATCCATAAAAATTAGGAAGGACAGATGGTGAGATATTTTTCATTGTTGCATGAGTTTCCTCATCAACTATAGGGAATCCAAACAAGTTGTCTCCTTCCCTATTTCTACCATTATTTCCTTCACCATTGTTGTCTCCATTGTTTCCTCCTCTTCTACCTCTACCTCTACCTCCATCTATTACTTCCTCCACCATGATAGTTTATTTAGAGTCCTTAAAGTCCTCTAGTTTTTCTACCAAGGGAGAATGAGAGAGAGTCTCTTTGTTTTCTAAATGGGATTTAGTAGGTGGTATAGGAGAATCCTCTAATTCAGCTGCTCCTTGAGTTCCAAAAATCTTAAGGCTAGGGGTAGATGGTGGTGAATCTGGTCTATGCCTTGAAGAAGATGGAGTTGTGAAAATCGAACTCTTGGCTTTAGCTATAAACCTTCCCCTAGAATCTCTTGCTCTATGCATGTCATTTTTTTATTTTTTATTTTTTATTTTTTTATTTTTCAAAAAGTTGGGCTAATAATCCTCTTTCTGATCTTCCAGATCACACTAGGTGCAAGAAGAGAGCATACTTAAGAAATTAATAAACCAATAACTCTCTTTTCTAATCCTCCAGATCACACCAGGTGCAAGAGGAGAGCATACTTCAAGAAGTTATCAAGTTTTCCCTTCTTTTATGATTTTGTGTTTTTTTTTTAAGAAATTGGCTACCTAGTTACACTTCCCCAGCAACGGCGCCAAAATTTTTGGTCAATTTAGTGTGTCCTAAATTGCTGCATTTAATTTGTCAATCCGGGAATCGTAAGCTGATGAAGTGCGGCGCACTATATGTGCAAGATAACCTATTTCTTAACTTTTTGTCATTTTTGGTTTTCTAAGGTGAAATGGAAGTTCTAAAATAAAAGCAAGTATGGTTATGTTTTTTCAAGGAAATGATATCCTCTATAATGATTTACCAACTTGAAACTTAAAAAGGAATTTGAAACTTACAATGACAAAACTTGAAAGGAAATGAAAATGTGCTGCTGAAATGAAAAGGTGCTGCTAGTCTAATAAATCAAAACAGTGAACTAGTGAGCATGAAACCAAACTATTCTTGCTGCTGTCTAAACATAAAAGAAACTATGCTGAAAGAAATTCAAAAGTTGCAATGAAGTAAATCTAAATCAAATTACATCAACTTGTCTTCTGATCCCTCATCATTAGTCCAGCTATGATTTTCGGAAGTAACCATAAACAACTTGAGTAACTGATATCTAACTTGCAGAAAGTAAACTAATATCAAACCACACATTTCATAATTCAATCCCTCACCATCAGTCCAGCTGTGGCTTTCGGAGGCAACTGAAGATGCTATGAGCATTTTAATATATCTAAATTTGCAGAAAAGAAACTAATACCAAACTACACATTTCATAATACAATCCCTCACCATCAGTCCAGCTGTGGCTTTCGGAGGCAACTGAAGATGCTATGAGCAGTTCAATATATCTAAATTTGCAGAAAGGAAACTAATACCAAACCACACATTTCATAATACAATCCCTCACCATCAGTCGAGTTGTGGCTTTCGGAGGCAACTGAAGATGCTATGAGCAGTTTAATATATCTAAATTTGCAGAAAGGAAACTAATACCAAACCACACATTTCATAATACAATCCATCACCATCAGTCCAGCTGTGGCTTTCGGAGGCAACTGAAGATGCTATGAGCAGTTTAATATATCTAAATTTAACTACTGAAGCAAATAAGCAAAACTGAATTAAACAAAGCAATACTGAAATGAAACAGAAACTAAGAAAAACAAATTAGCAGCAAAACAATGTTAATTCCATGTCATTAGTCAAAAAGCTATGCAAATGCCTGGGCTGCCTATCTATAACCTGAAACAAGAACACTGATCAGTGATTAATAACATAAAACATGAGAGACAAAAGTAAAATGGAAAACATGAAATACTATAAACAGAAATGAAGCATATATGCTATGAGAGATGCAATGTATAAACATGTGAATGAATTATGATACAATGAGCTTGAAGGAAACAAAATAAGAACTATACAATAATACACAGAACCTTGGCAAGTGTAGGGGCCCTCTACACCAGCCTTGGCAACGATCCTCAAATACGAATTTCGGTTAAAAACAGAGTCTTCTTATATTAAAATGCAGTCATTACAGAATGGTGATGTTACGGCACAAGTGCAGCGTAATTACATTACAGAGCAGACTAATCAAAGCTAACACAGATTAATAGAGACTAATCTATATGCGTATACAAACGCGTGATTTATAACAGAGGAAATATAACTAATTCCTAATGTTTATGCTGGTGGTAGAACACGTAGACCATTACATCCACGGATCTAGGATCATGGCCGTATTGAAAATTAAATCTATGAGGAGTGGATGTTTGAATTCGGCTAAGGAGCCATGTACAGATGTTGATTTATCCTCCGCAACTTAGAAACGGCCGTATGAACCTCCACGTGACACGGAACAGAGCCCTGTCACAGTGGGACTCTACGGTTGACTTCCATGTGGACACCTTTGATCGCGGCCTCTTTGGATGGATTTGCTCAAGCCAATAGGACACGAACCATGTCCTCATCATTCCTGACTTGCCCATGTGGCTCGTTTCCTCTGAAGACACCTGTAGCATAGAGTTTCACAAAATAGCTACGGAAAGTTGTAGCAGCTGCGGAAAGTGGCAAGATTCCGCAGCTGAATGAACAAAATCTAAATCAAATAGCAAACACAAAAATATAATTAAAAACCATCTTAGATGCTCTTTTGCAAATGATATTGACAACTTGGGAGGTTCAGGTGAGTGAAAAAGGTATAGAAAAGTGTATGGAAAATATGCAGATTTGAGACTCAACAGTAGTATCACAACTAAACCAAACATTTGAGACCAGAGACACACACCAATTTAGAAAATATTTGCGTGCCAAAGTATTAAGCATACAATTTGATTACATTACATTTTCACGTGTATCAAGGAATCAAAACCAAATAGCTGATCGCATAGCTAAAAATATCCTAAACTAGAATGCATCTCGAATAAACCATCACACATAAAAATAAAAAATATAGGCATCCATCAGCATAACATAACACATAAGCCGAAACAGGTGATACATCATGTAGAGCCGCAAAAAAAATCTCTCATATATATATCAAAAAATATGTGTATCTGAGTACAAAAAATAGTATCGTTGGCCCACTGGCTAGCCCAAAGATACAAAAGTCATCAAAAATAAGGGAAGCATCCCCATAACGGGTGCTTTCCCTGTGTATAAAACTGCTCTAGGGGGGTTCCCCCTCAAGAGGAGCACCTGGACCCACCACTGCTCCTGGTACCACCACCAGAGCTGATGTCGCCACTGCGATCGCTACTCGAAATAGAGTGGGCTGATAATCCCTCTCGCAGTACATAACTGTCTCTAACCAAACCTCCTTAAAGTCATCCATAAAACCTTGAGCAGGCATACCCTGGGTCAAGCGGTCCACTCGACCCTACAACTCCTCAAGAGTGGCCACCTGAGCTGTTAGTACTGCATTGTGTGCCTCAGCCGCATCTGAACGAGCTCACTTGGCCGCAACCTCTTCTGCAGTCGATCTGCTGCCCTAACTAGAAGGGCCAATACCATCTCCTCTAGGTCCACTGGCACCACCACCCAGTCCACCTACACCACCTCCCCCCTGATGATCAGGAGCTCAGGACCAAGTGTCGTAAAATGGTCAAAAATGAAGGTGCTCAGAACTAGTTTTAACCTGAACGACCGGATAGAGCTCGTCTTCCTGATTCCGGCGCCGCGAACGGTTCGAAAAACGGTCGCCGTATGCAGAAGTTATTCAAGTTTGAAGATTTCTCAATTTCCATAAAAAAATGCCAAATTTGACTTTGTGGAAAATTTTATTAAAAAAAAAAAATTCCACAGAATATTCTGGGAATATTCCGTGGAATATTCTGCAGAATATTCTGGGGAATATTCCATTTGCAGCCAATGGAAGGGCGCCACGTGGCTAGCCCGGAGGCCGTCACGTGGCCCCAAGGCCGAATTGAAAATGGCGTTTAAAACTTTTGTATGGGCTCGACAGGTTTCGAACCCCCGACCGCATGTATGTTAACCAAACGATTTTACCAACGGACCAATGCTTTGTTCGTTGTTATATGGTGCGGACGGATTAATGTTATTGCGTGTATTTGTTTTGGGCGGGGCCCGAAAGGGGGCCAGCCCCTAAGGGCCAGCCCCCTCACCATAGAACCCGCGGCGGGAACCAGTACTCAACCTCATCGGCGCGCATTTGAACGTGGGTTTCAAAACTTTGGATAATGTTATGTGGTATGGTATTTAATTAACAAACGTTGGTTTTTAATACAAACCGTTACCAAAACCCCCGCCGCATATGAACGCGGATAAACATAATATTTATTGCCACGGTAACCACACGCCTAGTTGGTGGTTCCGCCCATTTTGGCGCCACCGCCTTATTTGGTGGGCTTATCTGCAGTTTCTCCACAATTGGTGGAGTTTCTCAAGGTGTAACTGGCAGTTTAGTAAATGTGGCATAACTTCTGCTAGGAGAGGTCTTTGAAGACGAATTTTTTTTTGATTTTGGGTCTCTTCGACCTTCTGAAGCCATTGGCACAGTTTTCACAGCGATCTGAGGCCGTTTTCAGGTGATTTTTCTTCGTGGAAGTTCCAGGAGCCACTAGGGCCAAATCAGTTTGGGAGCTGCATTGGGAATTGTGCAGCCAGTGAATGTGGAAAGAAGGTCATTCCTGAAGTTTTTCAGCATTCTGAATCCATTTCTACAGCTCGTTTTTCCTTTTGAGGAATTCTTCTCACTGTTTAGCTTCAGGGAAGCTTTCAGGGCCACTAGGGCCATTTCAGTGTTGGAGTTGTTTGGGGGCTATGTTCATCCATTTTTGGTGATTCAAAAGCCTATTTCTGCTATTTTCGACCTTCTGATTCTAATGGCAGAGGTTTCAGAACCAATTGAGGTCATCTTCACCTCGAAATTCTCCATGAAAGTCTAAAGGGCCACCAGGGTCAATTGGGGAAAAGTACTGTATCAGGTACAATTTCATTGTTTAGTGTTTGGGAAAAAGCATGTTTAGCTAATTCCTATATTCTGATTCTGTATTTACAGTCAGATCTGTCTTTCGATACATTCTTATTCTTGTATTAGCCTTTGTAGCATTTTTAATACAAGAGGACAAGCCTAGTTTGAGAGGCTTGGTCCAGCAGATGTAGCCCAGTGGAGGGGGTGAACTGCTTTATCATTTTGATGTCTTTATTTGCTGAAGATGATATGCTAAACAAAACTGATATAAAGTGTTAAACAGCAAATATACATAACTTGCATACCCACATAATCACCTACTCAGCTGCAGAAAGTTATTTGTCTTATTCCGCAAGACATCAAATTTCAAGTATGTGTATGTCAAAGACTTCTAAGTGTTACTTCATTATTTCTTTAGGCAGAGCCTGTAGAGGGCCAGGTAGCCTCTGGAACTCATCCTCTCTTTAGAGGTGACATGTCCAGTGAATGCCCCTACAGTCTATCTCTGTATAAGAAATAAGAAGTTTTCACATTTTCAGAGGTCACTTGGAGTGTATAGCTCAATTTGAAATTATGGGAAATTGATACCTTGCACCCTCAAACAAGTACATTCCATTTTCAGATCAGAAGGTATCGGAGCAAAGTTGCAAAGTTGGTTTGCTTGACTGACATCACTAGCTTGATTGTGTAGCTTGAAAGGTGTCTTAAGCAGTGTTGAAGATTGACTGCTTTATTATTCTGCAAACTACTTGTTGTTTGAGTTTGCTGAAGCTCTTCTTTTGTTCATTTTTATAATGACAACTTTCATAAGTGAGTTCTCAAAATTGTCCTCCTTCACAAGATTTTTTGATGAAGGCTTGAAGCAAGAATTTTTCATCATGATGAATATGGTGAAAGAAATGTATGAGGATGAAAGAAAGAGCTCTAGACTTCAAGAGCAATTGAATTCCATGAGGGAAGAGAAGCAGTTGCTTTCTGACCAATTGCAGGAAATGGAAGGCCAACTTCGTATTGCAAACATGAAGCTGGAAAAGATGTATGAGTTGGAGACACAACTCCTTGTTTCCAAAGAAGCCTTAGCCAAGTATCATCTTGAAGAAGAGGTAAACAATTCTAGTTTGTCTTCAAATTCTTATAAGAATGTTTATGAACTTGGTTCTTTTGAGAAACATACCAAAGGCATAGGGTCCAAGTTGATGTCCAAAATGGGATATGAAGGAAAAGGATTGGGAAAATATGCACAGGGTATAGTTGAGCCAATAATGGTTGAGGTAAAGCCTAAGAATTTGGGTCTTGGCTATGGACAATCTTATGGAGAAAGTTCCAAAGCAGCCATGAAGGAAGAAGGTGTGCATCAGCATGCACTTGAACAAGGGAGTGGTGAAAGCTCTAAAACCATTGATGGGATTGATAGTGTTCCAAAGGGAGCTTATTCTTCTTTTGATTCACCTCCTCATGAAGGTAATGAAGGTGAAAGAGAAAGGTATAAATCTGATTTCAATCATATTTCCTTTGATCATGTAAAGCATGGAAAATTTCCACACAAGCATGGGAAAAGAAATGCATGTTCTTTTTGTGGTTTGTTTAACCATAGTGTTTCTAGATGTTGGAAAAGAATGGCAACATACAAGAAAATTTTGAAGGAAAGGAGGCAAGAAGCCAAAGTTCCAATGAACAATGCAAATCATGCGGTCAAGAAGATGAACATGTGTTGCACTTATTGCCATAAGCAAGGACATACGGTTGAAAGGTGTTGGACTCTGAATCCAACAATGCTTCCACAAAAGTTGAAGAAGTGGGAGAAAGAGTATGGCAAGAATGGGAAGGAAGTTTCCATCATTGATATGTGTCAGGATGATACACATGTTGATATCGATGTGCAGTTAAAGGAATCGCCTTTGAAATGGATTGGGAAGAAATGGTTAGAATTCTTATCCAATTAAAGTTGCATGTCTTTTGATTGAATGCATTTTCTTTGTTAAGGGAATGCAAGTTGCACGATGGAAAAGTTGAGTATGAGACTCATTCTATCGTAGTGAAAGTTATTTTCATTTCAGTTTTGAAAGTACATGTACATGTGATTGAGGATCTTGTACTTATGATTGTACTTAAGAGAAATTTGAAGGATAAACTGCATGCATGAGAATGAGATGCATGAGCACAGGGATCATGATGATTTCCTTGTATTTTTAAACATGTATGTGTGATTAACTTGAAGGGTTGATTACTTTGTTTTTAACCATGCATGTATTGTAATATTGACTTGGAAAAAGTTAATTTGATCTCCAAGATTGTAAAGAGGAGAAATGATGAAGTGTTTCATCTTTGTAAAAGCCTTCTCATTTGGGAGGCAACTCTTCTTCTGGAATGGAGGTGCCATGGATGGGCATCGTGACAGTTGGCAAGCCCACATGTTCAGGAGAATATTTCAGCTCATATATCAGCAAGTTTCATTGCTGGTTCCTGCAATTTCCGATTTGTCTGGCGAAAGAACTTGGTCTGGATTCGACAAGTACTTGGCGTATGCAGCAAAAAGTCGCCATGACGACATTTAGCAAGGCAGGACATTTTTGGCATTAGTATGCTCTTTTGGCTGACTGGAAGAGGATATTTCTGTTCCTCAAGTGCTGTACAGTTCAGATCAGAGATTCAGTAAGCTTTTGGGGACCAAAAGCCTTCTCATTTGGGAGGTGTGATCAGGAGCTCAGGACCAAGTGTCGTAAAATGGTCAAAAATGAAGGTGCTCAGAACTAGTTTGAACCTGAACGACCGGATAGATCTCGTCTTCCTGATTCCGGCGCCGCGAACGGTTCGAAAAACGGTCGCCGTATGCAGAAGTTATTCAAGTTTGAAGATTTCTCAATTTCCATAAAAAAATGCCAAATTTGACTTTGTGGAAAATTTTATTAAAAAAAGAATATTCCACAGAATATTCTGGGAATATTCCGTGGAATATTCCGCAGAATATTATGGGGAATATTCCATTTGCAGCCAATGGAAGGGCGCCACGTGGCTAGCCCGGAGGCCGCCACGTGGCCCCAAGGTCGAATTGAAAATGCGTTTTAAAAACTTGTTATAGCTCGGCCGGATTCGAACCAGCGACCGGGCAGCAATTAACACAGCGTTTTTACCAATACACCACACGTTTGATCCTTGTTGTATGTGGCAGACGGAGTATTATTTATTGTGTGTATTAGTTTGGGCGGGGCCCGAAAGGGGGCCAGCCCCTAAGGGCCAGCCCCCTCTACATAGCACCGGGGCCGAGAACCACCGCCATATTCCATCGGCGCGCTTAAACCGGCGGTTATAAAGTTGTTATATGTGATATGGTGTTATTAATAAACCATATGTTTTAATTCAAAACATTTGAAACCGTTTGCAACCCCCGCCGCATATGAACGCGGAAACCACCACATTTAATGCCAGACAGTTAACCGTTCGGAGCACTTGGCGGCCTTCGCCCATTTTGGCGCCTTTTCCTTATTTGGCGGCCTTATCCACAGTTTCTCCACAATTGGTGGAGTTTCTCAAGGGGAAACTGGCAGTTTAGTAAATGTGGCATAACTTTTGCTAGGAGAGGTCTTTGAAGACAATTTTTTTTTTGATTTTGGGTCTCTTCGACCTTCTGAAGCCATTGGCACAGGTTTCACAGCCATCTGAGGTCGTTTGCAGGTGATTTTGCTTCGTGGAAGTTCCAGGAGCCACCAGGGCCAAATCAGTTTGGGAGCTGCATTGGGAATTGTGCAGCCAGTGAATGTGGAAAGAAGGTCATTCCTGAAGTTTTTCAGCATTCTGAATCCATTTCTACAGCTCGTTTTTCCTTTTGAGGAATTCTTCTCACTGTTTAGCTTCAGAGAAGCTTTCAGGGCCACCAGGGCCATTTCAGTGTTGGAGCTGTTTGGGGGCTATGTTCATCCATTTTTGGTGATTCAAAAGCCTATTTCTGCTATGTTCGACCTTCTGATTCTAATGGCAGAGGTTTAAGAACCAATTGAGGTCATCTTCACCTCGAAATTCTCCATGCAAGTCTAAAGGGCCACCAGGGTCAATTGGGGAAAAGTACTGTATCAGGTACAATTTCACTGTTTAGTGTTTGGGAAAAAGCATGTTTAGCTAATTCCTATATTCTGATTCTGTATTTACAGTCAGATCTATCTTTTGAGACATTCTTATTCTTGTATTAGCCTTTGTAGCATTTTTAATACAAGAGGACAAGCCTAGTTTGAGAGGCTTGGTCCAGCAGATGTAGCCCAGTGGAGGGGGTGAACTGCTTTATCATTTTGATGTCTTTATTTGCTGAAAATGATATGCTAAACAAAACTGATATAAAGTGTTAAACAGCAAATATACATAACTTGCATACACACATAATCACCTACTCAGCTGCAGAAAGTTATTTGTCTTATTCCGCAAGACATCAAACTTCAAGTATGTGTATGTCAAAGACTTCTAAGTGTTAACTTCATTATTTCTTTAGGCAGAGCCTGTAGAGGGCCAGGTAGCCTCTTGAACTCATCCTCTCTTTAGAGGTGACATGTCCAGTGAATGCCCCTACAGTCTATCTCTGTATAAGAAATAAGAAGTTTTCACATTTTCAGAGGTCACTTGGAGTATATAGCTCAATTTGAAATTATGGGAAATGGATACCTTGCACCCTCAAACAAGTACATTCCATTTTTAGATCACCTGACCACCTCGAGGTCGTAGTGGAGGCTCATGACCCACCAATCGGGCCACTGGGCGACCATCCTCGCCAAAATCTGCATGAGTAACCAAAATAATGTCAGTGTTAATAAAAAAACACATAAGTACATAAATACTCGAACAAATACAGAAAAATATAACACATACATGCAAGTCCCCAAACATAACCGAAAGGGAGACCCATGTCTGGGTCACCCCAAAAGTCCATCCCCGCATATGGGTATGGCAAGAACATCTGTGAGTTGGCCTCAAACCAGGCCTTTGTCGTGTCGTTCCAATAACGACCCACCATGCCACCACCGCCTCGCGGCATCACCAGAGCCCACCTCCTCATGCGTGGCTCCTGTGGCCCCCCAATTGGCACCACCACCATCGGCCACAGCAACTCCACCCTATCGTACATGATGCTGCATAGGATTCTAGCATACAAAAATGACTTAGATCCATGTTGGAAATTTTTCAATTGTGACACCATGCCATAAAAAAAAGCGGGTGAAATCGAAAAACTGCTCCCCCCTCAATCGGCGTAAAACTCCAAGCTACGGGCCAGATGCCTGATGTGGAGCAACTGACCCCGCCAATCACACAATAATCACCAGAGCACACTGCTCGACCACATCTGTCACTGATGCAATATTGATGTACCCTTCAGTAAGAGCCACACCACCGTAATGCCACCTCCGGAATCTGTCTAGGTTCACTCTCCCAGCAGGGAGTGGATACCTCAAAGCCTCACCCTGAGGCAGTAACCTAGTCACAAATTATATATCTTTCTCTAGATGGATAATCAGGTTCGTCCCCCGCAGTACGAACATATTGCACCTCCGACGCCAATGTTGTATAATGTAACATAGTAGTTGGTCCTGAGACTGAAGGAACTCATTCTCAACAAACTTCAGAAGGCCCCATGCGATTAACTGATGACAAGCCCCAGCATCAACAGCTAGAGTGGTCTGAATCTCG
Source organism: Pinus albicaulis (assembly GCA_034641835.2). Lineage (NCBI taxonomy): Eukaryota > Viridiplantae > Streptophyta > Pinopsida > Pinales > Pinaceae > Pinus > Pinus albicaulis. Next base: position 31,317,199 of record CM076575.1, read on the forward strand.
GGCCAATCTCGCTCTCTCCACACCAACTTGCTAGCAGCATAGGCACCCATTAGTATAGAGAAAAACATGAAAAATAGATAAGAAACGAATTTTTTTTGTCATCATGGCCTTTGCGCGCCTATCCCTCAAACAAGCTCACCCTCACGCGCATGTATCCTTCACAGTTGTACCTTTGCGTGCAAAAAGAAGGGAATAGCGTGCCTTTGTGCGCTTTTCCCTCAGAATTGCGCGCAAAGGAGGCACCCTTTTTCCTATATCGCCCACGCAATCTAGGGAAAAATTTACTCAGAGACTGTAGAAACCTAATTTGTATGAACCCCGGTACCATCAAACTGAAAAAATTACAATGCAGGACGTCATGAAAATTGCCTTGGAATAATATCGCTAATCCCTGGTACACGGGCTAACCACAATGGCAAGAAAGGCTTTGCAAGCATCTCTGATCTCCCAAAACTCAACAAGTACAAATGAATAGGATTAGGACCATAATCCCTTATTTATAGCCCTTTTCGAAAACTTCAGAAGTCCATAACAATAGATTAGAAGGTCCATTCCGCAAACCTTAATTTGCACCATCATCAGTATGCCATGACGAATGAAAGCGATGCCACACATTCGCTTTCCAAGAAAATTAAATTTTCAGTGCCGGTAGGTATGCCCTTTCCCATATTCCTTTTTAAATCTCATGTCTTTCAATAATATTTGATGAAAAAAAGATGCTTTCACTTGAGCTAGTTGTTTTTTTAGGAAGAACCCACAAACCGCTTGCAACACCATCCATTGAAAATCCCGGAGCAGGTACCATTCTACCCCCAACATGATAGAGTCCAAGAAAACTTTGCATATCCTGACATCATTTCTCCATCAGAAATAAACCATAGAGTCCTCATATCCGACTGCGTTTATCATCACCTCATCTTGCACATGATAAACGTCCACGTTGGTCGGTAGAGCCTCCCCTCCATGGTGCTCGTCACCCAAAGTTGACCATATCTCACAACACAAGTGATGCCATGGCCATACCATTTCAGTCTGGGAAGCACCTCGTGCCCATCCATTCATCATGCATAAGGTCAATTTTACCATTCAAACTAAAAACCGCCTTCTCGAATGACCAGGTTGTACAAGCAGATTGAAAGCGCACCTCCACGCACTGCATTTGGCCCACCATACCTCCATCAGCATAATCCCATCTGTGACATTTCTTCATCCACTTCATCAACCCCACACATGAGACCAACCAATGGGACCCCCAGCCCCAGCAAAACACCTTCCTCACACCTTCAATGAGCGACCCCTTTTCATGTTTTTGGGTACCCGTCTCTATGTTTTGTACAAACCAAACCTTATTATTTTATTCTTTTGGTAGGTGTACAAAGACCGCAAACAATGCCCTTCGCCACTTCGCCCTCATATTTCATCTTTTCCCCCATGGCAGTAGCCCCTCATTCCCCTTGGTTGGAGTATTTCACCCCCATACACGCACCATCATGACATTCATAGTTGGTTCACACCCGCCCTGGAAGTCCTACCGACTCCAGGGATTTTCCCTTCAGAAATAACTATGACTGCCACCAAGCTACTAAAGTATACCCTGACCTTAGGCCATTGAATCCCCATCATCTGTTTTTAGTCACCTCTCACCAACATGCCTATTTTAAACCCATCACATCTAGGTCCTCAACCCCTCAGTTCAACGACCCATGGTTTGGTTAAGGCTTCCTTTTTGTCGACCTCGACACCTCTTTTCCAAAAAGGAAGCAGTACCTTGGATCACCCCTCCCCATGCAAAGGGGTATCCTCGGGTGGCACTGTGGGAGACATCATTGTCCACAGATGTCATCAATCATCCTGACATTCAACTACAACAAAATAATTCATGTCACGATGGTATCGTACCTTACAAACATTGCACTTTAATCAGATCGGTCGAAGACCCGTGCCTCCATAAGCATCTCTGTCAACAATGCCCGCATGGGAAGGTCCCAACCAGTACATATGTGTACATTACATAGTTATATGCCATACCAAGATTATGCATATGGGTACCACATTCTACCTATCGTCAAAGAAAAAACGCCCCTGAGGGTGTCAGCAGTCGTCGTCAAAAACTACCAACATCACTACCGCAGTAGTGACGCAGACGGCACATGTATCTGTCAATTTTGTTTAACTATCCATAGCATCACAAGCACGGGACATGGGCACCTCATTGAAAATTTGTATATATGTTGTATATTTTGTTTTCTTGCAGGGGTCCCTTAGGCCATGGTCATCTTAGGAACGGTGAAAGGTGTTGTCAATTCCAAGATTCATGCAGGCCTCTCTCTCTCTCTGCGCACAATACAGAAAATAAACTATAATTTGTTTCGACTATACAGTCCTTCCTAGACCTCACATATTAAGGGGAAACTGTTAAAACTGGAAAATCATACAACAGAAGACGACATTAATTAATTTCAAGGCTAAGGATTTACAAGGCAGGAAAACATTATGGAATCAAGAAATTATTTAAAATCTCTAAGGTTTTGAGAAAATCAGATTTGAACTAGTCTTAAATGCTAAAATGTGCACTTAATACTTCGAGAAGAGTGTCTTCTGTGCACCTTTTTTCCCGATCAGCGCGCATTCCTGGAAATGGAAAAATGTCACTTTCCAGGACCACACAAAGCAAAGGAAAATTACTCCTTATATGAAGCCGCCTAAGGACAGCCACCAGTGCCTCCTTAGAAACTATGTGAGAACACAAAGGAATATTTGGAGCACACAAGCAATCATACCTCTCCCTTGGGTCACCATCCATCATGTACCAAGGGAGGGAAGGAGGATTTGAAACTCCCCTATATAAAGCCACCAAGAGATGAAGAATGGGTGATCACATTGTTATGTTGGCCAGAATTTCCCAAGTAATACCAGTAGTGTGTGATCAGGAGCTGGAGATAGAGGGGACTTGATTGTTGGCCACCCAACAATCCCAGTCCATCACATCGGAGAGAGAGGGAGACCACATGAGAGGCAGAGACCTGGAAAACAACATCCTTGCATCAAGACCTAGAACCATTGTCTAGGGGCCCTTTGGCAAGTGGGTAAAATTTCTTCTCCATGTCAAATGTTTAATAAGAAGAGGCCTTTGAGCCATCGTTTGCATTATTATCATTTTGACTATCTTCAATAGCTTCTGTATATTTTTGTTTTAGTTTTATTTTACTTTGATCATACATTCACATATTTTTCCTCTAGATTATACGCTTTTGAGCTCCACCGCTTTTTTCCTGTTACCAATATTTTATACAGGTAGACCACACCCCTTAAACTGGTGTGATTTTGTACACCCATGCGTAAAAGCCACCACAACAGCAGCTTCTTGAACTACAGGGATAGGAGAATATTTCTCCAAGTCTGAGGAATCTGAAGAAACAAGAAGAACGTGAGAGGGATGAGATCCACTCTCGACATAAAAGACCTAATGAACCATGGGAAGAATCAGATCAACCGATTCCACGACCAATGGTTGGTTAGGAATGGATTCATGAATTTGAATTTCTGAAGGAACGAGATCGACCAAGGGTGACTCTTGACCGATCGTTGAATCAATTAGTGGAGGACTCAAAGAATTTTTTTGGTAACTAGCCAGAAGGCAGGGTGTAGAAATAGTAGGGTTGTCCAACACTCTCGTGGCTTCATCCATATATGGACAAAGGTGAATGCGATGATTTCCTTCACACAACTTACAGGGATTCGTGATCTTACCCTATCTCTTACAAGTCTTATCAGTACTATTCGAAGATGTGCCACCAATATGACTTCCAGAAGCCAAAGGCAATGACGGACGACCCTCGAACCATACCTCGAGCACCTTGGGGATGCCAGGTAAATCTCAAAGGAAGTGGTCACCCTTGCACAACTTGCAAGGGAATTTGACTTTTCGTGGAAGGTTGGATGGTTTATCATTGGAAGGTGTCTTAGGAGCAATAAATGCAACATTAACCTCTCCCTTATCTGACTTATTCTTCTTCGTCTTCTTCTTCTTCTTCTTAGCCACTTGGCTACTAGAATCTAGACTTTCACCAGGTGAAGTAGAGGAGGAGGATGAAGAAATAGGCGAAGAAGGGGAGAGGTCCACCTTAGAATCAACATGATGTTGTTCAAGTGGAGGAGATGGTTGTACAGAGGGCAGAATACTCGAGACCATAGAGGTTGAGAATAACCAAACAGTTAACCCAGGAAGGGACAATGTTTCCATATAAGGAGCATCGACATTACCAAAAGCAGGAAAAGGACCAGGATTCCCTAATAGAGGAGGAGGACGAAGGGATCGTCAAGAATGGTTTCATCACCAATTCCTAAACAAGAAAAAACAAACAATTTCTCCCAACCAAGACTAGACTCACCATCTCAAGCAAAAACTAAAAGACCATAATTGATGAAAAACATAGGAACAAACAGGAAAATGGTTGTTCGACTAAATTTTCAAATGACTAAGACCTCAAAGAGTGACAAATTCAAAGGAAACTCCCCTATGGATTCTCCAATTTGTTATGAAGGTAAATCCTCTATATGGACAGAGACGATCCCTCTAGCCCTAGGGTGGGTCTAGGAACTATGGGAACATACTAACATCTACCTTCCTAGATTGTAAATGAAATTCAGAGCAAGGAAGATGACCTACCTTGTCCTGATCCTATGATGTCGTTTTTTGTCGAAGCTTCTTGATTTTTCGCTCTTCTCAAGCTCGATGTGTGCTGCTGCTAACATTCGATTACCTGTATAGATAGTCAAGACACCATGACAAGCGTAAAATAGCGACAAACATAAAACAATCACAATCTATCTAACTAATCAAGGAATGGTAGAAATATCATTATAAATGTAAACAAGAGTGGAAGGTAAACATCAGATGCATTTTATTATAATAAAGACAAGGGGAGTTTACAACCAAGCCTTGATGTTGAGGCTCTCCTTCGGCAGGTCTATATCCAAGCACGTTTGTAACACCTTCACACACAAAGGTCCAAGATCTCACTATGTTCCCAATACACAAAAACAATCACACTCTACACTATTCTCCTGAATGTATAATTGTTTCTCCTTTCTATCATCCCTAATTAAGGCTGTAGAGCTGAAAAAGGTATCCTTATATAACAATGGAGGAGTAGGTTATGGGCCCTCAAATAATGGGAAAAATAAGCCCAAAGGGGAATTCCTCGGCCATATCCTCAAAAAAAACTTCCAGCTTGCCGCCTCATGAAGCTTCTAGTCGCGGAAGCTTCCTTTCTATTTAAAAAACTTTCCAAAAGAGGATCGACGTGGGTCCAACATTAAGACAGAGCATCGATCGGTGCAGGCCTCAGTGTAAAACTTTGCCATCGGCGCAGGTTAGACACTGAGAGAAAGCTTCGACCTTGAAAACCATGCTTTTATAGGGATCTTCAAGAAAATTTGTAAAGGGAGATGATTTGGCAGACAAAATGTGGTTCAGGGGTATGTATTCCATGCTTGGAAAGTACACAAGGGTCACTGTATGGGTCCTTCAGAATCAAGGAACGGGGAGTACAAGGATAGTGAAAAATTACTCTATAACACTTATTCATCTCATCCTGCTACATCTATGCCTCCACCTTAGTTGACTTCACCTATTTCATCACCATCACCACCATCATCACCATTGCATGGTCAGGTTGAGTCACCAAGCATAAATATGTTCAGCAAACCTAAAGAAGTTGAAATGAGCACATTGGGTAAAACATACCAGAGAGGGCATAGGCAGGGGTTTTCCCCATAGATTATGGGAGGGACCTTGCCTTCTTCACCAGCAAAGCAGGTACAAAAGGGTAAACAAAAAATGACAGAGGCAGATGAGCATGAGGAAGTCATGCAAGAGGATGAGGATCCTCATGATGAGGAAGCATAATTTGACCTTGTTGACTTAAATGAGCAACATGATGACAATGCCTCCAATTTTATGATCAAAGAAAAGGATGCCAAAATTAGGGAGCTTCAGACCAACTTAGAGAGATCTAATTTTGTGATTTCATACTATGAGCAAGAAAATCAACAACTCAAAACCAAGCAGGTAATCATGGAGATTCAGATTCTCAAGGAAAAAAGAGAAGAAAACAAAACAAAAGGCCTTGCTTGATGAGGCTTCTGAAAGGTATGGTAAAAAAAATGAGGCAGAAGAACAATATTCTAGAAGGAGACCTATGACTATAGGGCTGGAAAGATCTCTAGAACTAGAGAGGCAAAACGAGGCTGAACTTTCCAATGAGCTCACTTTGAATGGGTAGTTTGCCATGATAATCAATGAGAACTACGAGCATTGGATTGACAGGGCCAACCATCATCTTGAGAAGCTCCTGAAGAATTCAAATAAGGATAATTAAATATCGAGGAAGAGGGAAAAACACTACTTCAAGAGAAATCAGATTGTAAGGTCAAAGCTCCAAAAGGCCACATCAAGACTTGAAACCCTAACCAAGAAAAATGAAGGAGAAAAGTTATATATCCTTGTTGGTAAATCACTCATTGTGTAACACACCTCATTAGACTCCCACGACAGAACATTTGAGGAAATTTGAGCAATTTTGGAAATTTTTGGAAATTTTTGCACTTTTGGCAGTTTAGCATAGTTCCATTATCAAAAGTGCAATGCCCTAGGCATTGCGCTTTTTCTAGGAACCTCCAATGGAAAAAATGAAAGCACCATTAGATTCAGAATGTCAATTACAATTAGGAAATTAATTTTACAAAAAAAAATTGGGTCAAACGAGCAGTAAGAAAACACCCAAAAAATCACATTTATGCCATGTTTTGGATGCTGGCACTACACTTTTGACCAGTCTTGGGAGAATCAATTTTTGGAGGGTCAAATCAATACCATTTTGGAAACCAAGAATATATCTAAAATATAGAAGGACAGGATTTCCAATAAGCTATCATGAGCTCAATTTGGACACCTAGAACCCCCTCCAAAGTGGATATGGAGTTGGGGTTGTGCTTGTGACCTTGGCACTGTGCTTTTGACAATTTTTCTCAGTTTGCTGATATTTTCAAATTTTCTTAGTTTTTTCCAGTTTCACCTTGGAAATTCAAGTTTCACCTATGTAATTAAATCATGTAAATGTAATAATCATGTTTTACACTTATCTAAGGGTAAATACAATAGGTGAAAACTTTTGATGACATGTAATGGATCTGTTTCCAAAAAGTGAGAGATGAGTCAGTTTGACCACCCTACACTCTAGGTATCAGTTCAAATTTTGGTGGAACAACTCTTCCACTCATGGATTCGACCCCTGAGGATAGGAGAGGTTGTTTTTTATCTATATATTGTACTTTTTGACTCATTTCATAGGTTTTATGTTGTGGTATTGATCAGAGACTCTAGTGTAATCAGTATTTGATAGGAAATTAATGAAAGAGTTGCAACTATTTCTTTAGGATACCTGTGGTATGGAAATTTATATATTGTAATTTTTGAGTTACATATGTATGAATTTATTGTCTTCATGATCCATTTCATCTTTATTGTATGTTGATTTTCAAGTTGATAATCAGAATACATCTCTCATGCTCTGTTTTGGGAAAATATTCATAATTTGTTAAATTTCTTCAATTTAGAAAGAATACATGCTTTTCCTTGCTCTTTCTAGCTCCTCATCAATGTGATCCATCTCAGCCTAAAACCCTAAAGTGTTAGCCTTCCTACCTACCTTTCCCCATTGAATGGACTATAACCCTAATCTTATTTTCCCTGACCTAGCCTCTTTGACCTAATTCACCCATCCAGCAAACCAATTCAAACAAAAAACCCCTATACTCATACCCATCCTAAAACCATAATTCATCCATCCATCTTGATTGTGACTTTGTGGAGATATCCCTCTCCGGTTTGGTAGGGCTAGCTACCAAGCTAAGAGATTGGTCTGAGGTTACCTATGTCTGGAATCTTTCTCATCCTTAGAGATCTGTTGGAGAGATAACATACTGGCACCGTTTTCGGGGAATGAAAGATTTATTTTCCCTGGGTGTACAATAAAAATCATTGGAATTTGATCCTTTAGATGATAGGATTAAGTTTAAGAAAGGCTGACTCGATATTTGTAGTGCCAAGATTGTAGAGTTGGCTTCGAGAAAATACACTAGAGAAAATCCTAATCCTGATCGAGCTGATCTGATCGAAGATCCATAGAAGCTTTTCCAAAAGCATAGATATCAAGCTACAGAGGTTCAATGAGGTCCAATCCCATTAGTAATATCTACTTCACTTCCTACTAAAATACTATCTCTTGAAGATATACCATATGATCTAAAATTTGAATTTTCATTGTTTATATCTAAGTCTGAAACCTCTATATCCGACATAGTCTTTGATCCTTTGAGACTCTCTGAGGTCAAGTCATTATCCGAGTTAATATTAGTTCTCTAAAACTAGAAGAAACTTTTCTTTTTTAAGAGATTAAACCTGAATCAAAACTTGAAATCAAAGCCTAGATCCAATTTTACTAGCAAGAGTCAATAAATGTCTCAACTCAACCTCAACCAATTGTTACTTTTTCATCTGCACCTTCGACCTCATCATTTACACCTACTACTTCAGTACCTTCAACTGATGTTCCCCTACCTATTTAGCCAAACCCTCCCATTGTCAATCTAGCACTTCAGTCAATAGTAATCGTGGCTAGATTTTCCCCACTTATCTTGCATGCTCAATTGAATGATTTACCTTTGGGTTATGGCTAGAGACTCCCCTTGTTTGATGAAAATTCTCCCATAACTACAAAACAACACATTTTCAAGGTCACTAACTTCATAGACTTGGAGGAAGTAGATGTTGACAATGCCAAATTGAGGATTATATCACTACAAGGAAAAGACCCTCTAGCAGAGGTTATAAAGGAGGTTTTTAGTGTTATAAATTTGGCCAAAATTGTCAAAAAAAAAAATTCTACAACATCTATTTATGGTTACGAAGGTTTTGGCAGAGCTTTTAACGGAAATTCAACACAACTAAAAACAAATGGGTGGATGGAGGTTATTACGGATGTTTTTTTCATCGGTGCGCTACTCGGGATTTAACGCACCAGTGCATACATGTAGCAGGTGCCCTGTGGTGGTCAAAGGAGAATGCACCGAGCTGTTAAGGTATAAAACCGCACCGGGCGTAGCGTTGGTGATACAACGCACGGGGCCATTCTAATTGGTCTTGGGATTTTTGTGGTGCCCATAGGTCATAACAACGCACCTGTGCGTAGACTTATAGAAAGGCACCAGTGCGCAGTATCACAAAAATGCACCGAGATTTATAAATAGTATCTATATTCGTGCGGTGCCCATAGGTTGTACAAATGCACCGGTACATATATACACATATATGCCTCAATATGTAGTATCACACAAATGCACTGAGATCTATAATTGGTATCGTATTCGTGCGGTGCCCATAGGTCGTAAAAATGCACCGGTGCATATAAACACATAAATGCCCCGGTGCGTAGTATCACACAAACGCACCGAGATTTATAATTGGAATCGATATTCGTCCGGTGCCCATAGGTCATCAAACGGCACCAGTGCTAATAGAGACATAAATGCACTGGTGCGCCGTACCGCACAAATGGCTCAATATTTTTAATTGGTTTTGGTATTTGTGCGGTGCCCATAGGTCGTTGTTGGCGAAGAAACATGTCTCGCAGGCAAGACCCAGGTTCAGAGGTTGGAGCCAACAAGGGTATCCGTTGTATTCTAGAACCACGCCGGCATTATCACCCTACTTCGGAGAGCAGAGAGGCTCACCCAAGGCGTGCCGCGACCACATGTAAGAGGGCGAAAGAGATCAATGGTGATGGAGGGATCTGCAACTCATGATTAACATTGAATTGATTGCATCAACATCATATATACACAAGAACATTCAAAATATCGACTAGGTATTAAGAAAATAAAATTTTAAAGCATCACAGACATCATGAATGCACGTAACTCATAAGATCAGACGGTAACCTGCAGGTATATTAATAATCTTCAACCCAAATCCATAGTTACATCGCTTTCCATAGCAAGATCCTTACAAATCTGTCACAGACATCTTATAGGACAGAAAGATAGATAAGAGAAACCTAGGAACTACAGAGATATCATGCTTGGAATGGATTCCTTCTGCAGCGTCTGCTCAATCCTTTTCAGGCGCTCTGCCTTCGTCTCTCCTATCCCATTCCTCCTTTCTTTCAGCCGGGTGACTGCTATTTATTCACTCGCCTTCACAACTGCTAGTTCCTCTTGTGTTCTTCTTCAGCGGCTTCCAGCTTTTCTCTTGTGAGCTGTGAGTTCTTCTTTTCATCTTCTGCTGTATCTTCTCTCCGTCTACGCTTATGCTTTTTCTTTCTTCAGCTATCTCTTGCTTCTTCTCCACCTTGATAGCTCTGCGACTTACTGTAGTTGCGATTTGGTTGCGACTGCCATGTGTCGTTCCGCAACCCAAAATCTGTCCTTTATTCAAAATATTCAAAACAAGTTTTCAAAACAAGGGCCCCAGCAGGCCCCGACCACAGTTTCTTGACTCGTCCCTGAGTCAATCACAGATCACTGTTTCTATCTCCATCGCCCCGCTGGACCCTGTGCCTTGTTCTCGCTGTGCGCCTTCAGCCTGTTGTCCAAACAAGGGCCCCAACTCCGGGACTTTGCTGAATGCTGTAGCCTTAAGCTCATGGAAGGTTGATACAGCTTACTGCCACCCTTGCACCAATGAATCTATTTCTACGGAAATCTTAGTGACAGCTGCCTCCTCTACGTGCATCGGTACATTCCTGAACACCTTGCCAATTTGGGTTTCGGCCTCGGCGGTGAGTTGTTGCATTGTCCTGGCGCTATGTTGGAAGGGCAGGTGGAGCTCATGAACTACCTGTTTGGCCATTGCTGAGCTGGCCTCTGTTTGCTGAATCCGCACCTCGAGAGCATCTGCCTAGGCATATAGTTGGTCCAACTGTGCGGGGTTCGTGGCCTCTTGGATTTCTCTTGAAATTTGCTGCAACTGCACGGAGATTGGCTGTGTTTTGACGGTCAGAGCCATTGAGCACTCTTGAATACCCTTCAAGAGGTCGTAAGCATCACGCGTTGTAGAGCTGAGAGTTTATTGCATCTGGTGGACCTGTTTCTGCTTTTCGGCAATCTGTACTGTGTAAACTGCCTCTAGATCGGGCAACGTTGGTCGGGCTGCTAACGCTGCGTGAAGCTCCACATTTTCCTTTTGTATGCCATTGAGTGCGATCCGGAGGTGGAGGGCCTGTTCTACGATACTTGTCTCTGACACATTTGCAGGAAGCTATGTATAATGAGCCTCGACAGCTGGCCATACCTGTGAAAACACCGCGGCGACTTGTTCTATCTGCCCTTGTGCGGTTGTGAGTTGGTCGCGATGTTCAGTAAGCGTTGCAATCTGTTGTTGTTTCTCGTCACACCTTTTCTGTAGTTCAGAATGAAGCTGTTCCGCTTGCTGGGCCGCCCTCTGGATAAATAAGTACAGCTGAGCTGTATCCCATGTTTCTAAATTGGCGATCCCCGAAGTGCCCTGGTCCGGCCTCCTTTCCTGTAAGGGTTTCCCACTGGAAACTGATCGATTAGAATGCTCCAGGGGGGATGGCGGCGGGGTCTGTTGGTGCACTGAGTCAGCCATATTCAAGTCCGGCCTCTCCTGCCGATCTGTATTACCAACCTGTGGAGGTATAGTGGGCTCAGGCTGAGCCCCAGCTCAGTCGGTAACAATTTGTGCCATTTGGGTAATTATGTCACACAAAGAAACCTAGGGTTCTCCAGCGGGGTCGACCAGTGGTACTACTGCTGCAGTACGGAAGTCAACTTCGGCCCCGTGGTCCCTACCAAGGAGTTCTCAGATGATTGGGTCGGACACGGTAGCAGATGAATTGGATGGAGCGGATGAAGTGGTAGGTGGAGGTGGAATAGTGAGTGGAGGTGGAAGGTTAATGTTGATAAAATCTAAGGGGTCAATGAGAGGTTCTTCCTGTATCAACACCCCTGTGCTCGATGGTAGTGGTGGATCATCCTCAGTGAGGTCCACCATCGGATATGCTTCGGTGGTGCGGGCCCGCTTGGCCGGAGGAGCTTCTAATTGATCTGTAGTTGTGCTCTTCTCTCCCATCGGGGTTATGATTGGGCTTGCAGAAGTAAATAGAACAGTAGGGATGGGGGAGGTGAGAGGAGTTTTATGGGGGTGCGAGGTAGAGCGAGAACGCTGGAACTCGAAAAGTAAAGGGAAAGGAGCGGCACCACTTGAAATGACCTGGGCCGCTGCATTAAAATTGCGTACCTGATTGTTTAAGTGGCGGATGATGGGGATGAGCAGAACAGGGAGTTATTGTGGTGTCACCTCTGCATTCGTCTCGACAGGCTGTTGCTGCGGCAACATCCGATCAAAGTTGTACCTAGGTACCCCGTCGCGGATTTCCATCGTGACCCCCAGCCACGAACAGACTTCCTTGTGGAAGGAGGTATCTTCAAGCTGGAATTTCAGCAGCACCATACGAAAGGTGTCCTCCAGCACACAAGTACGTCGGAGGTACGTATGCCTGTGACTGACCCCGAACCACACTTGCTCCCTGTACTCATCTAACAGGTTCCTGGGCACCCTTAGCTGGCTGGCTACGACATCCGTCATTAAACCATACCAGGTCCGAAATGCGTCGGCATTCACTTGCTTGGTGCTCGGATCAACCGACACCTTCCACGGAACAAACTTCATCGCGAGAGGCTGGCCCTCTGGAATTTCCACTGGTAACCTGACAAGGGGAGTGCTCCATTTCCACATGGAAAAGGCAACGATCAAATATCTGTAAATGAAGCTTGTAGTGTGCTTGTAGTTTTCTTTGCAAGCGTCAAACAGTTCTTTCAACAGGAAGGAGCACCAGTTCACCTTGGCGCCCTGAACGCAGTGCTCTACAATGGAGATAATGTCCAATGTGCATTCGCCCTTTTTCTAGTGCCTCATTGTTTTGCTAGCAATGAGGTAGCAGGCGAATTTAATATCGTGCTTATTGATAAGCTCCATCTTGGCTCCCTTTCCTCCCCGCCGGGTGCCATATTTTCCATACAAGTCTGCGTCTCTTGACTTCCACGCTCGCTTGTAGGTAGTCTGACATGTAGTCGAGACATCCACGCCATTCTGTGAAATCCCGGAAAGACAATGGATATCCTTAGCATGAATGGGAATTTCCTTATTCAGCCACAAGGACCCATTCTGGATGCGGTTGAGTAGGAACCGAGTGCACTGCATAGCTGGTCCTGTGGTCCCGAAGACCGGAAGATTTCTTAAGTTTAGAAGAGAAGATTGCTGAAGGCCCCGGAACTCTGGTAAAATTCTGTTTGCTGAGTGCCCGACTGTTGTGTAGTAATGTTCCATATGCACCTGCCAGTTGAGTGTCGGGAATTCGGAAGAGTCTGAAAGGTTGGCATCTATCAGGGCTTCATGGTCGTATTTCCCGACAAGGGACTCTATCTTATGAATTCTGCTGTCGAGCTCTAGTTCTAGGAAGGCTGGGAGGGCCTTCGGCATTTTTGCTCGGCGCTGATAGACATGCAGAATTCGTCTCGGTGTCCTCTCTTGGAGCTGTGCGTCTGGATACTTCTGCTGATCTGGTTCTGCTTCAATTGCTAATTCTAACTGTTTTGGCATTCTCGTGCTTTTTTCCATGCAAGTTATGTAATTACCTGGCACGAGTGAAGTTGATGAGACCCCATAACGAGTTAATTCCTACTGGCATTCTTCTCTGTGATAATCGTGTGATCAATCGCGTGCCAATGTGTATTCTGACGGTTTCTGACGGTGGCATGGGGAAATGGGCGGACACAACGGCTGAGGTTACTACGGATGATGGCACAATGATTATGGCAAGGTTACTTCCAATTATGGTAATTTATGATGCAAATCTAGACGATCCTACGGACTGAAACAAGTACTGAATGAAATGACCTGGACTGACATTGACACGTTTATGGATCCTACAGGGATGACATGCTGGACACGCCCCTCCTCGACCACAGTCGGTTGCGGTGCGGTCTCCGCAATCAGAGCGGTTATTGACAAGCTATGCATGAACAAAAACATACTACCTATGCTCATCCCAATTGCGGGAGAGTTATTTAGCTACGCTACTCTATGGATGCTCTCAGTTGCAAGAGTTATTGATGAAAATTGAAAGGAACTTACTCCTGGTAGGGTTTCAGGCATGCGCCATTCACCCACCCAGGTAAAATAGTACCGTCTAGCTGAGCCAACTGAACGGCTCCAGAATCTCTAATGTCGATGACGAAGTAAGGTCCCAACCAGTGCATCTGCAACTTTCCTGGGAACTTCTGAAACTTGCTGTCATATAAGAGGACCTTGCCACCAACCTAGAATGTTTTGTTCTTGATGTGGCAGTCATGCCATGCTTTCTGCCTATCCTTTTGAACCTTCTGGTGAAATTCGGCTAGAAACCGGGCCTCGTCCAGTTCCTGTAGTTCGTGGAGGCGTTCCTGTAGTGACTCCTCTTCCAAGAACTTGAGGGATGTGGAATTAAAAGACTTGGTATGGTGAACTCGGTGAGAACCACAGCTTCCTAGCCATACACAAGCTGGAACGGTGTCTGATTAGTCAAGCGCTTCATCGTAGTCCAGAAAGCCCATAGTGCAGCTGGTAGCCGCTCATCCCAGTCATCCCGCTGGGCATTGCAGATCTTGGTTAAGCCCTTTTCAAGGATTTTATTGAACACTTCAACAGTACCATTGGCATGCAGGTGGTACGGGCTGTTTTTGTGATGTTGAATCATGAATGTGTCCAGCAGCGATGTGATCGTGTTGTTAATTAAATTCATACCCTGATCACTGGTTAGGCTTCGTGGGCAGCCAAACCGGCTGATGATGTGTTCAAAGATGAACCGTGCTGCTATATCCACCGTGCAATCCCGCATTGCCGCTACCTTAGCCCACCTGATGAGGTAGTCAGTTGTGGTAATTATGTACCAGGCCTTGGAATGCCGGGCGATCGGGGCTATGGGACCGATGAAGTCCACATCCCACTTCTCGAATGGCCGCAACACATACATCGGGTGTAGCGGGAGCTCGTCCCTATGAGATGGCCTCCCCGTTCGCTGACAGACATAACATTTCTTCACAAAATTCTTGCAATCTGCGTGGACTGTCGGCCACCATAGGCCACCTTGAAGCACCTTCCGGGTAGTGGGTTTCGCCCCCACATGCCCGCCTGCAACACCGCTGCAGCATTCCCACATTACGGCTTCATGCTCATGGTCAAGTATACATCTGCGAAGAACCTCATCGAGACCCAATTTGTATAGCTGCCCTGGTATCAGTTGATACTTGGTAGCGCAAATGACCAGGTGCTGCTTCTGAAGCGGGGTGTAGTGCTGAGGGCACTGCCCCGTGGTCAAATAAGTGGCGATATCGACCAAATAATCGGGTACAGCCCCGACGCGGAAAAGATCAGCATCCGGCAGCTGATCATCGAGAGAGTCGTCATTCTCCCCGGTTTCCAACCGGGATAAATGATCGGGTCCAACGTTCAACCTCCCGGGCTTGACAATCACTTCGAATGTAAATTCTTGGAAGAGTAGGAGCCACCGACAGATCCGTCCTTCCAAGATGGGCTTATTGACCAGGTACTTTAACACAGAATGATCCGTAAAGAACTTGAATTTTCCTCCTAGAAGATAGTGGCGGAACTTTTGGAGTGAATACACCATTGCAAGGGCCTCCCGCTCGGTAGTGCTGTAATTCCACTCGGCATTAGACAATTTGCGGCTGCCAAAGTAAACCGGGTGGCCAACGGTCTTCTCCCCTAGTTGCACCAAGATATCCCCCAGTGCAATACTGGAAGAATCAATGTGCACGTGGAACTGCTTATCCCAATCTGGGTGAACCAAAATGGACGACGTTGCCAGTTTTTCCTTCAAGGCGTCAAGGGCCATTCGACACTCCTCTGTCCACTGGAACACTTCCGACTTCCGCAAGAGCTTTTATAAGGGTGCAGTGATCTTCGCATAATTTTGGATAAAGCGTCGGTAATAACCTGTGTGCCGTAGCAATGCTCGCAACTGCTTCACCGTTTCGGGGGCTTCCATGTGGACGATCACTGCTACCTTGGCGGGGTTGACTCAGACCCCTTGCTTGCACACCACGTGTCCTAACAGCGTGTCAAAAGGAATTGCAAAAATACATTTCTTCAAGTTCAAGGAAATCTGAAACTGGCGACACCGATTGAACATGATACGCAACAGGGTGGCATGTTTCTTCAGCAAACTGTGGATGGTCCAATCGTCCATGTAGACTTCCAGGAACTTGTGGATATACTACTGAAAAGCAGCGATGACGATCCAGGAAAAAACGGCCGGGGCATTCTTCAAGCCAAACGGCATCACATGGTATGCGAACAATCCCCACTCAGTGGTGAACTTATTCTTTGTCTTGTCTTCTTCCGTAATGCGCACCTGATGATAACCCGAAAAGCCATCAGTGAAGGAGTAAGCTTCATTGCCTACAACATGATCCAATACTTCGTCACTGAAAGGAGTGGGAAACGGATCATGGATGCAGGCGTTGTTCAGACTTCGGTAGTCGATGCAGACTCAGATTTCTGACTTATCCTTGTTATTCTGAATGACGATAGGACTCACCCACTCTGCTTCTTCCACCGGAAAGATTAGACCTGCTGCCAGCATCTTGTTGATCTCCATATTGAACTTTTCTTTGATCCGCGGGTTTAACTGATAGGGTAGGTGCTTCACAAGCCTAGCGTCCGGTTTCAGCACAATATGCATTTCCCCGAGGTCACCTTTGATGCCCTTCAAATCTACAACTGATGAAGGAAACAGGTCTTCATATTCCCGGAGGAGGCTGAAAATTTTCTTTGTCTTCTCCTCATCCCAGTGATCTCCAACCGTAGCGAGTTTTGGTTTCTCATCCGTAGCGATATTCAACTTCTTTGTCTTCAGCGGGAGCAGATGGATGCCCTCAGTGTTTGGCTCATCTTTGATGCTTCGCTCGCCTTCCTTTTCCTTGAAGTATAGGTGCCTTAAGTCCTCCAGACCGTCATCGTCTGGGTCGCCATCGATCCACTGGAAAGCCAACTTACACTTGCCGTCAGGATGTAATGTTAAGGTTCTCCCGTCAGTCCCTGGATCATAGAGAAACAGTACCCCCTTGATTGCTTGTAATTCCCGGGACACCAGCTCTATCTCTCCGTCGAAGGAAAGACACCGCACAAATTTTCTCGTGACTTCCATCCAGGAGCTGGTCCCTCTTTTCCTCTCTTCTTCTAAGTACCACGTGTGGGGAATGGTATCTAAAGAGTGGACAAACTGATGTACCCACAGCTCTTCCAGGTACCCTATACTCTGCCACTGCTCCTCGCAGGTTTTCAGGTGGTCTCTTGGATCAGAAGTCCCATGGTACCTATGTCAGCTACGAGGTCCTTCGTCTTCTTTGAATCGTGCCCTCAAAGCCTTCGCCACACAACTCCACTACGACAGAGTTTTGCGGTGATTTTTCCACCACCGTGCTGATGTGGATTGCAGCGCTACGTCCAAAAGTGGTATCCTACTTCCTTCTGGTACCATGTCTTCTACTTTTTCAATAAAGGTATTGACGGCTTGCATGTTCGATAGGGTGGGGTACTCTCGGATCTCTGTGCCAATCCAACGAACTCGGGAAATGTTGGCACACCTCTGCATGTTGGTCTCATAGCCACCCTACTGCCAGTCTTCCCATGCTAGTTCTGATCCCAGCTCCGAGCTCTGGACACTGCGCCAACTGACAGAGTCGGTCGTGGTCGGGTTAATATATTATTCCCGCTTCCCTGCTGTCATGTGATAGAGGTTGTCCAACATCTGAGCATCCTCCTGATTATCCACCATTTCAGTATATCTCGGGCCTTGATACAGGTCGAGAGGCTGAGTGACCCAGACCTTTCCATCTTTGAAGATCATCAGCTCCTTTTTGAGGTCAATGATAGCGTAATTCTCGAAAGCCCAATCGATGCCTAACAGGTCAAGGTAAGGATCCTTGTCTCCCACAATATAAATAACTTCAAAATTCATGTAAGTATTCACCCCCGCAATGTCGACCTCGATACCCTCGAGTTGGCCGATCGGCACAATGCAACACTGTTTTTCCATTCTAAGCTGGATCGGTGAGTAGGTCAGCTGTGGCCGGCCAAGAGCCTCCCATGTCTTCTGCAGCAGGATATTGATGTCAGATCCTAAGTCAAGCATAGTGTCACTGATCTGGAATCCTGCAACCTGCGTGTTAAGCCAAAACTCTTTTCTCGTTCGTCGCTTGTTCCTCTTGACCCGCTAGAAGTACTGGGGGGCTGTGCTCACCAGTTCCCCTGGTGCTGTACTCCCCTGCAGTACATCTTCCAAGGTACGATTTAGCTGCTGTCGCATCGCAGCATTGTCAACAATCTTGAGGAATAACTGGAGCCATTCCTCAATCAAGGTTCCTGTGGCACTCTGCTCACCGGGATCTGTCGACAGGGGCACCTCCAAGCCTTCGGCTCCTCTCAGCTGAGAAAATGTCTCTACCGCCTCCTGGAAATACTTCTTCTGTGCATCTGGCCTGAATAACTAGTTCAGGGAGGCTGGCCCGACAACTCATGTCAACTCCTTTCCGCGAGCATCCTCCCCTGTCTTCTTACCACCTCTCATCACAATGGCTACGTTCTGCATGGCCTGAGTCGCAGGCCCCATTGGCTCGGAGTTGACCAGATTCGTGGCCCTCTGTCGTGCCCGTTCCTCCCACTTCTTGATGAGTTCAGGGCATTCCTCTGTTGCATGGGCATTCACGCGGCACTGGGAACACCATGGGAGTCGGGGAAGGGGACATTCCCGGGCCACATGACCTTCCTAGTCACAGTTGTAGCACTTCAGCGGACCCTGACCCCTTGTGCGGCTGCCGTGCATACCACCTCCTCAGCCCCTAGAAGCCTCATTCACCCGGTAAGAGGGTCGGTCCAACCAGTCTACTAACACGTCGAGAGCCTTGCACTGCTCGGTGTTGTGAGTCGTGAAAGCACAAAACTCATAGCATGCATTGTTTGAGACGTTGGAGTACTTCTGCAGAATTGGGCACATCCAAGGTTGATGGCCCATCATCCGACAAATTTCACAGTATTCCGTGGCGGTTGGGTTTGATTGAGGTGGGAACCCCACATAAGGCTGTTGCGGCTGGTATACCCCCTGCGGGGTCATTTCTGCGCCACCCCCCATAGGTGGACCCCCCTGGATTGCCGTGACAGAGGGTCCCATACCTGTGCCACACAACCGGGGACACTCGGTTGCGACGTGGCCTTCGACCAGGCAATGAGTGCACCAAACGTTCGGCCTGGCTAGTCTTATCGACTACATCTCCTTGAGCTTTTCAGTCAGATTGGCAATCTAATGTTGCAATCCTACCAAGGAAGGATCCTACGGGGCCGACCCTCCCCGATATTCCTGAGGGTAGCCTGCCATGGCCTCTATCTTCATGGCCTACTCCAAAGCATCCTACAAGTTGTCAATCTTCTGCTGGGTGAGGGGGGTTCGTGTCAAGGGAAGCAGAGCCTTGATGAACCAATCCCTCTGATGGTTTGGGTCGATCAGATAGTTGAGTTTCCCATTTGCATCCTTGAATCAGCGCATCAGCTCCCATGCAGTCTCCCCTTCTTTCTGCTTAATTTCCTAGAGCTCGGACAGACCCTACTAGTATGTCTGTGGAAGCTTAAATTTGCGGAAAAAATCTCGCTTAACGTCAGCAATTACTGGATTCAGATGGGCCTCGGACCACTTGATGAACCATCACAGAGCCCTTTCTCTGAGCATGGTTTGGAACTCTATTAACTTCCCTGCGTCTGGCATCTGCCGAGCCCTCCATATGGCTTCGCAGAGATACCAGTGTTGCTCCACATCATCGTTGCCTCGGCCAGAGAATTCTGGATACCAGGTGAATGACCCGGCCATGTTCGCTTGCGAAGGGGTGACCAAAATAAACCCTTCGGGTCCTAGTTGTGTGACTATACCACCAGGAACTGTAATACTACTAGTAACACCGCTACTAACATGCGGCACTAAACTACTGTGCAATCGACTTAATGCTTGTAACTTAACGAAAATATTACTCAAAGGATTGTAGAGTACCAGGGGAAGGTATGGATTCGTGCCGTGCGAATTCTGGGAAGTAGGGTTTCCTAGAGAGATGAGTGTCAACCGCTCTTGAAACAACCACTGCATCACGACGTACAATTCACCATCGGAACCTTCTTCGGGCTGCACACCTGTATCGTCCTCGTCAGTAATCATCTCCCTTTCTCTCTTAGTTGGGCTCCCATGCACCCGTCGCACTCCCACAGTAGTCCCTTCCCTCTCCCGGGTACCCGCATGGGTTTCCATACTTCCTATCCTCTGAGGTGCCTCCTTCTGGTTCTTCCTATTTTCTTCCCGTCGCTTCAACTCCCGCATCACCCTTTCTCACCACCTGTCGGTGATCTGCGCCCTCCGATGTGCACGTTTCTCCCTCAACTTCCTTATGGCCTTAGCATCCATTCCCCACTCCCGCTGCTTCACCCTTCACATAGCATCTATCGCTTCAACCCTTCCCCCAGCACTGGAGGTTTACGCTTCCATGCTTGATTTATGGAACTCTATCAGCCCTTCGTCCACCATCAAGGCCTTAATCCACAGTGGAATCTCCTTGAGAGTTTCCCTCTCGGCCCAGAGCGGAAGATGGCCTCAGCTTTCGATAAGGATTGGTAGCACTCTGCGGCGAACTCCACAATATATCCGTCCAAAGTGGTCTCTACCCAAAAATCCACTGAACGAGTCAACTCAGTATCCAACCGATGTAGGGCCACCAGATCTCTGTGTACCCACTTGTAGTTTATCTTCTGCGAGCTATCTCTAGGTACCCTGGTTTGCAATCTCCGCAGCCAATTGTAGAGGTCGCTAGGGAATTTTACCCAGAGGATCTCGTAGGTATCACTAGTGGAATCCGAGAAGAGGACGAGATCCTTGAGCACCCCCTCCTTTTTATTCGTCAACTCCGCTTGCTGAGCAAAAAATTGGTCTAGATGGTTATCCCACCATCGTTGTATTTCTCCTTCCAAGATCCTCGATACCATGATCTAGTTCCCCTCATACCATGTAGGGTCCCGACAATAGAACCATTTGTTGGCGAAGAAATAGGTCTCACGGGAAAGACCCAGGTTTAGAGGTTGGAGCCAACAAGGGTATCCGCTGTAGTCTAGAACCACGCCAGCATTATCACCCTACTCCGAAGAGCAGAGAGTCTCACCCGAGGCGTGTCGCGACCGCATGCAAGGGGGGGAAAGAGATCAATGGTGATGGAGGGATCTGCAACTCATGATTAACATTGAATTGGTTGCATCAACATCATATATACGCAAGAACATTTAGAATATCGACTAGGTATTAAGCAAATAAAATTTTAAAGCATCACAGACATCATGCATGCATGTAACTCATAAGATCAGATGGTAACCTGCAGGTATAATAATAATCTTCAACCCAAATCCATAGTTACATCGCTTTCCACAGCAAGATCCTTACAAATCTGTCACAGACATCTTATAGGACAAAAATATAGATAAGAGAAACCTAGGAACTACAAAGATATCATGCTCAGAATGGATTCCTTCTGCAGCGTCTGCTCAATCCTCTTCAGGCACTCTGCATTCATCTCTCCTATCCCATTCCTCCTTTATTTCGGCTGGGTGAGTGCTATTTATGCACCCGCCATCGCAACTGCTAGTTCCTCTTGTGTTCTTCTTCGGCGGCTTCTGGCTTTTCTCTTGTGAGCTGTGAGTTCTGCTTTATGTCTTCCATTGTATCTTCTCTCTATCTGCGCATATGTTTTTGCTTTCTTCAGCTATCTCTTGCTTCTTCGCCACCTTGATAGCTCCACAACTCACTGTAGTTGCGATTTGGTTGCGACTGCCATGTGTCGTTCCGCAACCCAAAATCTGTCCTTTATTCAAAATTCAAAATATTCAAAACAAGTTTTCAAAACAAGGGCCCCAACGGTCGTAGAAACACACCAGTGCTCCTAAGAATAAAAACACACCGGTGTACAGTAACTGACACACACCGGTTTTCATTTTTTATTTTTTAGAAATATCGACCTATGACAGTGAAATTATTGTGATTGTTTTAAATTCATTATTCATCAAAATTCAACACATCTTATAACAATATTCATATTAATTAAATTTTTATTAATGCATTT
The DNA here is from genome assembly GCA_034641835.2 of Pinus albicaulis. Lineage (NCBI taxonomy): Eukaryota > Viridiplantae > Streptophyta > Pinopsida > Pinales > Pinaceae > Pinus > Pinus albicaulis. Next base: position 31,339,483 of record CM076575.1, read on the forward strand.
GAATGTGATGTTTGGATTAATTTGTTATATCATATCATAATTATTGTGGTTTTTTAAAATTCATTATTCATCAAAAGTTGACACATATATATCTTATAACAATATTCCTATGAATTAAATTTTTATTAGTGCATTTGAGAACGATAATGGAGAACACAATAGCGACAATAGAGTACGCATAGAATAAATTAAAACATTTATTATTATATATATATATATATAAGACATTCTTTGTCATACAAAATGGGATAGTTATTGGTATCCCTTTATCTTTCAATTGGGACACTATGTCCATTACATTAAAGAAAATGTTTGATTTCACAGACATATTTCAAAAAATACGCCTTGTTTTGATATCCAAACATAGTGATCATCATTCTTCGCTTGAATTGTTGTCACTGCTAGAGCTACTTCCATGACTTGGGTTATTTTCAGGAATGTTTTGTTCACGGTGTTGATTGTTTTCTTCTTCTTCACCTTCCATCTACAAACATAAAAATAAACTATAATGAGTGTATATACATTGGTGAGAATAATGAAAATTGCAATATTAAATAATATACATCAATGTAAATCGAAAATAAATGACGTACCATTGCAACAATTGACTCATAAACTATACACATTATTTCAAAACCATGTAACATGCCATCTTTCAAGATTTCATCTGTTGGCGCAATTCCATACTTTATTTCTTGCAAGTTTTATACCCCATAACAAATCATATATTTAATATAAAAGATTTTTTTGTTCTATTAATTATAGACGGAGCTAAGTAAAACAAGATTGATAGATGCTTACAAATTCCACAATTAATTTATGATATGCCAACATATACTCACAACCCATATTTAACCCAATTTCAATCAATTCGTCTGATGGTTCTTCTTTGTATGTTAGCACCTGTTTGAAGACATTCAATGATGATTTTTGTAAAACAACTTAAAAAATACAAAAAATGAAATCTAGTTAAGTTGTTATAAGGAAGTAACAATTACTCACAAACTTAGATATCAATCATTTTCTTCCTTGTCGTCCTGTTTTATGTGCTGAATGGGTTCCATTTTCTTTTCTTTTCTGCAAGAAAATACTTGAAAATTAATATTTAATACTAAATTGTTTATTTATTTTACCTAATGATCAAAAAATTCAATGATTACATATTACATTTGAAGCACGTTGTTGTTGAGATGGCTCCTCCCACGATGCAATTTTCTCCATTTCTTTGACCATCTCCTTGTACACCTTTTTGGACATTCCTACTGGCATATTTCTGATATCAACTCGTTCATATTTTGAGATTTTCATAATCTTCCTGAAAATGTAACATGAAAATAAAATATTTAATTTTTATATTGATATATGAAAAGTAAATATAACAAAAGTGATATTTATAAATAATTCTAGACAAAAAATTAAAGGAATATTACTTTTTTGTTCCTTCTTTTTTATTGTTGTACGTTTTTGCTATTAAAAGTCTGACATGTCTCATTGACCAATTCTCTGGAAACTCTTCCTGTAGTTTAGATAAAATTTGGTTCTTGGAATCATTGGATTGGTTTTTGTATTGTAGGTGGAAAGAACGTCTATACATTCATTCCACTAGATCCCTCAAACTTTTGTAAAATATTTTCCCCCTTTTGTTAACCTCCAACACCACTCCAGATGAGCTAAGGAGCAATTCATTTTCATTTGCATGTTCTATTTTTTTTCTTTTCTTAAAACACCATTCCTTTTCTGAGTTGTTTGTCCCTGTAGAACATTAAACAGATGTGAATTAATAGACTATTTGACACATGTTATCTAATAATTTTAATTATATTATTAATGAAAATTAAAAAATGAAATTCATATTGGATCGATAGTATTTTTTCATTCACCTGATTCATCCTTTTGCAATTTTTCTATCAAGATTTTACGCTCTTCTGGTCCTAGATCAGAAATAATCTTATCGAGCTTCATCATTTTGTGGCTCTGCATGATACACAGTAAATAATACATATTAGTTAAACTTACATATAGTTCAAAAATAATATTTTTTGTAAAAAATTTACAAAGAACTTGCCTTTTTTGCTTTTCTTGATGTGTTATCAGTATTTTTGTTACTTGATCTCTTGTCAATCATTTCTTTATCAATATCAAACCTATACCATATCATTCATTACTATATTTATAAATAAATTGTCAACTTTTCAAGTAAAAAAAAATATCAAGAAACCTGCGTGCCATTCATGGTGTACACACCGACACCGGTGCATGGGTGTCTTAGAAACACACCGCACAACTAGTATAATAGACCGCATGATGCTCTATCTCAACAAGGAGCACCGGTGCATTACATGTCAATCACCGCACCGATTAACCATGATAAAATAATAAAAATATTCCAGTGTTAGTTTTTGTAGCATAAACCAGTGCCATATTTTACATATGGTGCACCGATTAAAAAAAAATTGTTTTTAAATGTTTTATCACATTACTTTCGTGGTGCGCTTGTACAATACAGAGCACCAATGCACTAGGTTATGTCGGGCGCACCGATGAAAAAAAATCTATTTTTTTGAAATTCACATAAGGGCCAACATGGATTGGGATTCGACTATGCAAATCGTCTCGTCGGTTGGATGTCTTAGGTATATATTTAGCAATACAAACCCTATAAATCTAAATTGAAAAGCCCTAATTCTAAAATCACAGAAAGAGGGAGAAGAAAGGGTAGAAACAAAAAGAATGTAGGGTTTGTATTTTTTGAAAGTCTTTTTCTTTTTTTGAAACAGAAAGTTTGCAATGCGCCATAATGAAATAGCGCATCGGATGCATATTTTACAAATGGCGCACCGAGAAAAAATATTTTGTTTTTCTAATTTTTTATCACAGTAATTTCACGGTGCGCTAGGATAATAGAGCGCACCAGTGCACTCAGGTACATAAGGTGCACCGATTAAAAAAAATCTTTTTTTTCTTTAAATTTACGCAAGGGCCGACATGGTTTGGGATCCGACTATGCAAGTCGCCCCATGGATTGGATGTCTTAGGCTTTTATTTAGCAATACAAACCCTATAAATATAAATTGAAAATCCCTAATTCTGAAATCACAGAAAGGAGAAGAAAGGGAAAAAACAAAAAGAATGTAGGGTTTGTTTCTAAAATGGAATTTTTTTTGGCGAAACAGCACGTTCGCGGTGCACCATAATGAAATAGTGCACTAGTGCCATATGTTACATATGGCACACTGATAAAAACATATTTTATTTTTTAATTTTTTATCACTGTACTTTCGCGGTGCGCTGGTATAACAGAGTGCACCGGTGCGCTATGTTACACAGGGTGCACCGAGGAAAAAAAAAACTATTTTTTTTTTAAATTCACGCAAGGGCCGACATGGATTGGGATCCAACTATGCAGGTCGTCCCTTGGGTTAGATGTCTTATGACTATACAAACTCTATAAATCTAAATTGAAAAGCCCTAATTCTGAAATTACAAAATGAGGGAGAAGAAAGGGCAGAAACAAAAAGAATCTAGGGTTTTTGTTTCTAAAATTTGATTTTGATTTTTATTTTATTTCTGAAAAACTGCATAAAAAGTTAAAAAAACTGCAGAAAAAAGTAAAAAAAACAATAAACTTTGATTTTGTTCTTTTAATGCATAAAAAAAAATGCAGAAAAAGTTAAAAAACAATAAAATTTGATTGGTTTCCTTTACTGCATAAAAAAACTGTAGAAAAAAAAAGAAGTAAAAAATAAAAAATAAACTTTAATCATATCGTTTGAAATTCTATGCTACAGGGTTTGAATCACCAGAGGTTTGGAATTCTGATTATCTGAATACTTCTGTTTGAACGTATTTCCTTGCTCCACAGTACTCTCGTGCTCTGTTTTCTCCAGGTATGTATCCTGCAAATCTCTGGCTGAATTATTTTGCAAAAATAGTGAAATAATGAAAAGTGTTTAGTATTTAAAGAAATGTTTTATGAAATTATATTTTTGAAAATATTCGGCCACCCATTTTTCAATTTACCGTTTTTTTCACTTAAATAAAATAGAGTTGGGCTATTTTTATTTGCAGTTATTCGTCATCGATGCGTCCCTTGATCGAACCACACCGGTGCGTCAGGGTATAAAACGACACCGGTGTGCATTACCAAAAATGCACCGGTGCGGTGATCAGTACATTATGCACCAAAATTACATTTAGGTGTGTGCAACAAAATTTATTGTTGTTTTGCTCAAATGCAGGGAGAAAATATCATAATTATATGGAATGGACAACTATTCAAAATCCAACTTGTTCCATAATATTTCTCAAAGTCCATCGTGAAGTTCTCCCTATCCATCTCGAGACGTAATATTTACTTCAGAATTTATTTATATTTTCACTATCTAATTGAATTTATGTTTTTTATCCATGCAATCAATCATGCACAGCTTAATTAAATTTATAATGTATATAAATTTTCAGGTTCATGTAGATTCAACATCGAGTTCAGATGCACAAAATATTCAAACTTCTCCAAAACGTCGAAAGTTCTTATCAAGAGTTGCATACCGCAAGGCGCATTTGGTAGATGAAAATGAATGTACCACTCACCCTGCCAGTTGTAACAATATGCATCTTCTAGCCACAATCCCGGGAAAATGCTGGTAATTATAATTATAATTGTTTGTTATATATATTGATTAATATGTAATCATTTCAACGTCAAACCAATTTATAGTCATGCAATATTTTCAGCATGGTTACTAATTGATGTCATATATTTTGTACTAATCATGTTCAATTTTTTTTTTTTAATTATTAGGATTCTAGTGATGATGAACGACCTACCTAACATCTTCCATTACACCCCATGACAACGTGAAATTGAGAGAAGACTCAATTAAGAGAAAAAATCAGAGAGGAACGATACCAAGAATGGTTGAATCAACCACCGATCCAATTCCCGCTACGTCCAGATTCACCAATTAGGAATGACTACATCAATAGTAGTTCTTCACAAGCTGACAATGGAGGCAATCAAATAGAGGTTGGTATGGATGATTACTTAAGGGATACGACTACCATGGATACAATGTTGTTAAATTCATTCCAAAATGATGATCAGCTAGGGGATGATGCTCATATCACTGACACCTTTTTCGAAAGCCTTAAATTTGCTTCCACCACCCCTCTCTTTGGATCTGGCAGTCAGTGAAATTCTACCCAGTTGGGGACAATGATGTTACTGTACAACTTGAAAGCAAATTTTGTCTTGTCGAATGCATGTTTCTCGGAACTTTTGAGGTAAGTTACCATAAATTACTCCCTTATATAAAATTGAAATATAATCAATACACTGCAATGAACATTACAAATGGTAAATTCTATGAACGTTAATAATTATATCGACATTAATGTACATTTATTAATATATTTTTTCCATGATCACCAACTATAGTTTATTCAAAGAGAAGGTTCTTTCGAGTGATAATGTCTTGCTCGGTAGCTGCGAAGAGGCAAAGAAATTGTTGAAAATGTTGGGTGCTGAGTACATATCATATCATGCATGTCCAAATGATTGTATTATATATAGAGGATAATATTATGAAGACAAAGAGATGTGTCTGAAATGTGGGCATGACAGGTATGATAAATAAAAAAAGAAGGGTAAATCATGTATTGGTCCTCCTTTTAAGATATTGAGGCACATACCTATAATCCCAAGGATTCAAAGGCTCTTTCGTTGCAAATAATTAGGTATGTTGCATGGATGGCATGCCTCACAAAGAAGTTAGTTGGGAGTTATGCAAATCCCAACTGATTTAATAGCCATGAAGCATATAGAGGATACATGGCCCGAAAAATTCAAGCTTTAAGTACGAAGTCTACGAATCAGCATAGCTATGGATGGTGTCAACCCATATTCCCTCTAGAACACCAACTATTCTGTTTGGCCTATAGTAGTGATCAATAACAATAATCCCCACATGGTTTTCCATGAAGAATGAACATCTTATGTTGGCTCTCATAGTCCCTAGTAGAGGACAAGTGAAGAATATGGATGTCTACTTACAACCACTGGTAGATGAATTGAAGGAATTATGGGATGGGATAAATGTATATGATGTATCAAGACCCATTGCATCAAAGAGGAGTTTTACGTTGTATGGCATATGTTCTTAGACAACACATGATTATCCAGGCTTAGGAGTTTGCTCTGGTAAATTACATGTTTAATTTATTGATTTGTTTATATACATAACAATATTCTTTCACATATTAGTTATTTAATTCATTGTAATATTTTTTCTGATCTTCGTGATATTATTTAACGTTCCATGCATATTAATTAATGTATATAAATATAATCTCGCAGGTCTTGTAACAAAAGGGTATCTTGGATGTAAATGTTGTGGACCTTCTCTAAAAGCTAGATGGTCCAAGGACCTACGAAATCCAGTGTATGATTGCTCTAGGGTATTCCTACTAGAAGAACACCCTTACAGAAGAGCAACATCCGCTTTCAATGGTAAATGAGAGAGAACCCAAAGGCCTCCAATAATTACACCATATGAATGGCTTAGAGAATATGAGAGAGAGAAGGAGAAGGAGTTCATAGAAATGTTCGATTCAAATGGGGAGCCTATGTTCGATCATCCAGATTTCTTCGACACCTATGTTGAGAAATTGCCAATTGGGATGAAAAGGAAATCTATCTTTTATGACCTCCCATATTGGGAGCATCTTAATATTACCCACTTATTAGATCCCATGCATATATTTAAAAATGTTTCATCTTCTTTATGTAGGCACATATCATCGAAACAAAGTGAAACATTGGTTGTTAGGAAAGACCTTATTACTTCAAAAACTAAAAAGAATAATTGGCCAAGATGATTAGAAAGTATGGGATCAGAGGTAGGCGTTGGTCCCTCTAATTCATGGTTTTTCAAAGAAGGTGATGTCCCATGGATTTTTAAAAAATATGATATTTCTTTAGCAAAAGAATTTATAATGGGTGTGAGGGTGCCAACATCATATAGGTCTTCAATACGGCGCTGCTTCACTGTGGGTGACCATTTTTCGAGGTTGAAATCGCATGACCTTTTGAATCTTCTAAGAGTAAGTGTAATGTCAAAAGCATGATTTTATTATTTTTTATATTAATAAATTTTATCCCATGCGGGGATCATAAAACATAACTAATTTTGTATATTATTGCATGTGTTTATAACTTTGCAGTGTCATTATCCTTTTTTCATGTGTGGATGTGTGAAACATGAATTCCCTCAAGACCTAGAACATGCCATATCTAAATTATATGCATTTGTACGTTGGATCACGTCAAAGGAGATTCATGTGGCTAGCATTTCACGGTGGCGTCAAGATATAGTTGAGATTGTTTGTATGTTTGAGAAGGAGCTGCCGACGAGTTTCATGGACTTACAGGTTCATCTTCTAATCCACCTAGTAGATGAGGTTGAATTAGTTGGGGTGGTTTCTTGTCGTTGGATGTTCTTCTTAGAGAGATACATGAAGAAATTGAAAGGTTTTGTTTAACAAAGAGTAAAACCCGAGAGGTCTATGGCAGAGGGGTACATATCGTATGAGCCTTTCTATTATGCCAGTGAGTACACCAAGCAGATCGACAATAGGCCAGGTGTGGTGATTTGGGATGATGAAAGGGATGAAGACAAAAGAGAATGGGATTTGCTCCAAATGAGCGGAAAAAAGTGCTTGATAAAGAGTAAGCGACTTATAATTTTTCAAATTTACAAAAAGTATTTAATATTGATGTTGAACTTTGATATAATGTATATTTTGATCTCTAAGCACTATATAATGTTGGTTTTATTTCATCAACGAATGCAGAAATTGAAGCAATCAATAAATTCATTCTTTACAATTCTGAAGTGACACAACTGTGGGTCACATTGTACGAACAAAAGAGGATGAAATGGGATAATGACAGGAAATAATTCAAATAGTTGAATGGTAGAAGTGTGTCTTATCCTGATCATTTAAAAGAAAATATGTCAAAAATATGCCCCAACAGTGGGGTTGCTGACCAAGTCAAAGAGAAATATTGTGCTACCGGTCGTTACCTGCGTGCTGAAGAGGATGCGCTAAATGTAGGGATTGGGTGTGGCAACTCGGTAATAATATTTTTATTTTATATGTAAATTTGAAACTTATATTAAGACATATACATTTCATATTTTAATTGTTGGGTTATTATAAGACACATGACACTATGATTGTTTTAACTTTTTTATAATAGGTGCATTGTTCCCATCTATGTGGGCATATGGACGCCATTTTCGCACAGAAAATGTCAATGCTGGAAACATCACACAAGACTGTGGAGTGGAAGTCGAGTTTGATCAATCTAGGTTATCTAGCCACCATGATCAAAACCTAGTACGAGGGACGTTAGGTTACGTCGAAAAGATACAAGATATCATTGAAGTGGATTTCTCTTATTTCCAATGTGTTATTTTTAGGTGCAAGTGGTGGGACACCTTTGATCGGAATAATGTAAAGGAAGATCGTGATAATAGGATGATATGTATAAACTCTAGAAATATGTGGGATGAAGCTAAGGAGCCCTATGTTTTCCCCAAACACTATAACCAGGTGTTTTTTTACCCAGATGTGTTGGATAGGGATTGGTGGTTTGTATTGACACATGACCCTGGATCAAAACATATTTTTGAGAACAATAGTGTTATCATGCCATGTGAGCTGGAAGATAATGAGTGTGATCATCAGAACTGAGAGTGATATAATTACATGTGTTATTTCATCAATATTTATACTTTTTAAGATGGGTTTTTCGAAATATTATAATATGTATTTTGAATTAAATGGTAATTTGCATTGTGTTAATGTTAAAATCAATAATTCACTTGATAATTTGCAATTATGTTGATCTAAAAAACAATGGCGTACTGTATAAATTAGTTCTCTTTTTTGTATCTAATATCATAATAAAATAATGATAATTCTAAAGTACATGAATTTATTTGCATTCTTTTCTAAACTTTATTATGTTACAATAAATGATATTATTCTAGATTTATTATTTTACAATTATTTAAAATTTACAAATTTACAAATTTACAAATTCTAATAAATTCATTTCACATTAATATAATTAAAATTTTACAAATATTTTACATATAATTACAATTACAATTACAATTTTACAATTTCACATACAATTACAATTACAATTTTAGAATTTTACATACAATTAAAATTTTACAATTACAATCAATTCATAGTAATACAATTAAAATTTTACAAATATTTTACATACAAATAGAATTACAATTACAATTACAATTTTACAATTTCACGTACAATTACAGTTACAATTACAATTTTAGAATTTTACATACAATTAGAATTACAAATATTACAATTTTACAATATCGTGATCATTTAGTATTAAATTAATTAATAAACATCACGTTCATGATAACCATTGTACAAACATCATATTTGACTAAAAAACACATTCAAAATTGCTAACATCATCGTGATCATGGTCATCTAACAAAACACAATTAGCATTATATATTAACATCATCACAACACAAACATCAAATATACATCTCATGTCAAATAAATAATGCTATCACATACACATCTATCTGCAAGCTGCACATTAAATGAAAATATCTAACATGACCTAACAATATACACATCATGATAATCACCAACATGTAAATTAAGTGCAATTGCAACATGAACATAAAATACACGGACCATTTTTCATAAAGGAAAAATTCGTAACTTTTCATTAAAAGATAAGTTACATGTTACATTTACCTGTAGTGCATTACTAATCGTGCAAAATACATGCATATATATATATATATATATATATATAACTGAATAATATTGTTAAAAAGATACAACTGTAATATAAATGTCATGGATTAGCTGGTGGTAGTACAACATCAATATCAGTACTAGCGGAGGCCTGCTCAGTCAATGGTGCATCCTCGACGGTCAATGGTCCAGCCTGCTCATGATCATGAGTACTGATGGATGCTGCAAGTTGCTGACTGGACATGGTCGATGGTCCAACCTCATCTCCACGATGACTGCTACTGGATGCTAGTGGAGGCTCATGCTCATCTAGCGTGGTGCGAGGTGAACGATCATGAGATGAAGATTCGTTGCTCGTGGACTATCCATCACCTGTTTTGTCTCGGCCACGCCTATAATGTTCAAAATTCCTCGTCAGTCACATAATAGCTATCGTAACTCCTAAAACATGTCGCATCAGGCTGCACATATCATGTAGCATGCCTCTCCACATTTGTAATAGCCTATCATCGGCCTCTATGTCTCTGTAATGAGCGGGCCTGATGCCCACCTCAACAATCAATGCACTGAGTTGGTCGCCCAACTCCATCCAGTATCTAGCATCAAGTTTACCATTCCTAGCACCGGCCTCTTGATGATCCTCGGCATCTAGCATGCCGTGATCATCATCAGGATCCACATCTAGATCATGTGGTGGTGCTGACATCTCCTCGCCATCAAAAGAGCCAATGTCTGCAATATATATATAAGTACACAACAATAATTAGACAATTTCATTACACAATTTAATAAAATAAGTTAAATAACATGCTAGAATAAATTTGAATATATAAAACAGTAATATTACCTCTATCATCTGGTGTCTCATCAGTAGTGAAGATGATGTTGGCACACCCTTGCCAATCCAAACCCGCATAAGGACAGGGGACCATAACTAAGGGATGCTCATCAACATGGCTAGCAACTCTAGTGCATCCTGTGATATCCTTGCGAAAAAATCAGCGTCATCCCTCTTGGGCATCATCTACCTCCACATGTGCATACGCGCCTCAAACATCATCCTACGAGGCTGCCAAAGAAAAGTAGGCCTCATCTCTTGAAACCTCTCAAAAAATAATTAAAAAATCTCTGAAGAAAAAGGTAAGTTCACCCTCCTTGTGCATGAGCACGACATCTATCTAAGGTTGTACAGAACTGCCACAAAAGAATGGCAAACCACTTGACAAGTCATGGCTCCTATACTTAAGAATCAACATAATATAGAAGCGAGCAACTAATGTTTTTCCAGTCACTAGTGTTGTGTGAAATGGTCGAAATGATAAGTGAGAGACATTACACCTCCTCCCTACCAAATGCACCAATACGTAACTAACCTCCAGCAACCTGAAACTCTGAAAGAGATAGTACATTTTCTCCAACGTATATCTGGGAGTAAACTAACTGACTCCCTGCTACACAGCCAGGCAGAACCTGTGGGAACGAGGGAAAATCCACCCCTCTCCTCAATAGCCCTGTAATGAAGTATATATCCTCCTCAGTGGGCATGTACCATTGGCTGATACCAACACGAAAATCCTGTTGTTGGGCCTTCCACCTTTGGATAAGATGTATCAAAAACAAACTATGGCCCTTTAGGGAAGTAGCATCCTCATAGAACTTGAGGAGGCCTACCTGCCTTAGGAGCCCCTACGTAGCTGTTGTAATAGGGTGAGGGTACGCATCTCTCTCCCTCTCTCATGCCTCCCATAGGTGAACCATGTTATACTGCTCCGCCTGTTGTTGTTATTGTTCCCCCTCTTCTCTCCTTTCCGTCTCTAAATGATTCACATATTAAACACAATTTTTTTATTAAATGAGACATGTATTTATAAATATACATATATAATTTTTTATTTTTTTTTTAAATAAAAAAACATTCGGTGCGCCAAAAAAACAGTCACGCACTGGTCCCGGTGCGTCCTTCTATGGAGCGCACCAGCCTCAGGGCACCTAATAATATTAAGTTCCCCGGGGACCATGCTCCAGAAAAATTTATAGCGCACTGTTGACTATGTATGGTATTAGGAGGGAGATGCACTAACAAAACTCTACACCCCATGGCGTATAGTTAAGTCAGTAGACCTACCTCCTGCCATTGTGAAATAGTGAACAGTGCGGCCTTTTACAAGGCCGCACCATTGACGTAGGTGAAATACGGAAAGTTGTGCGCTGACAAAAATAGCCGTCCTGGGGCTGCTATTTTGATCAACGCACCGCGTCACAGCTATTCCACTAGGTCAATGGTGTGGCCGGATAACCGAATGCACCGCACTATAAAAAAAAAATTAAAATAACACAGTGTGCCTTCGATACCACCCTGGAACCGGTGCGGATACCGTTAGCACCGGTTTACCAGGCTGCACTGTTGAAAATGTGGAATAGAGGTAACACAGTGTGTTGACAACATTACCCGCCTTGGGGCGGATAATTTAGTCAACGCACCATGTTGCCACTATTCCACATTGTCAATGGTGTGGTATGGTAAATGACCGCACTACACCTTTAAAAAAAAAAAAAAATAACACGGTGTGCCTATCCGTACCACCCCGGGATGGGTGTGGATACCATTAGCACTGGCTATTGTGTGGCCTGTAAATTTACAGGCATTACCACAAACCGGTGCGATCCGAACAGCTCGAGTGCACTGCGCGAAAAAGAAAAAAGAAAAAATCCTTTTAAATGGTTAATTTTAAGGTTATTTGAAATTATAATTCACTAAAAGGCTTAATTATGGAAAAACAAAAAAAATACATGTACATTTGCTCATCAAGGAGGCATATTGGCTGTAGAATTTTCAAAAGAAAAATTTTCCACCGTTTTGCAAAATTCAAGCTGGAGATTGGTGGGCAATGCACAGCAGCAGTGTGTGCAATGAGTGCAATGGGAGCACCAATGTTAGGGCAGCTCAGACAAGGATAAATTGCACCGGTGATTGAGAGCTCTGTAGCACTGACAAAACTGAAAAATGTGGTTTTTTTTCTGTAATTATTATTTTTATTTAACCCTGTTTTGGTGCGTGGGATTTTATAGCCACACCAGTGCATTTTCTTCATTCCACATTGGGCGGTTTTTGTTTTCACGCGCTTTTTATGATCACTGGTGCGGACATTTTGTAAAGAACCGGTGCGCTACAATAATACAACACACCGGGAGGGTGTGTACGGAACGCACGTCGACTGGTGTGCCAATGCTTTGTGCGGTTTTTTGGCCGTAATTTTTTTATTTATTTAACCTCGTTCCGGTGTGCAGGGCTTTATGGACACACTGGTGCATTTTCTTCATTCCGCGTCGGGAGGTTTCTATTTTCATGCACTTTTTATGAGGCACCAGTGTAGATTCTTTGTAAAGCACTGGGGCGCTACAGTAATAAAACGCACCAGGCAGGTGTGTACGGAGCACACGGTGTCCAGTGTGCTAATGTTTTGTGTGGTTTTTTGGCTGTACTTTTAATTTTATTTTACTCTTTTCTGGTGCGCGGGGTTTATGGGCACATCGTTTCAGCGCTTTTTGCGAGGTGTCTATGTGATGTTTCCGTAAATTTCAGGTGCTACAATAATAAAACGCACTGGGCAGGTGTGTATGGAGCGCACGGTGTCTGGTGTGCTAATTTTTTGTATGGTTTTTTGGCCGTAATTTTTTTTTATTTAACCTCGTTCCGGTGCATGGGGTTTATGGGTGCACCGGTGCGTTTTCTTCGTTTCGCACCGGGCAGTTTCTATTTTTGCGCACTTTTTATGAGGCACTGGTGCGGAAGTGTTTAAAGGACTGGTGCGCTACAGAAATGAAACGCATTGAGCAGGTGTGTACAGAGCGCACGGTGTTTGGTGTGCTAATTTTTAGTGCACATCGGTGCTTTCTCATGTTAAACGCACTGGTACGTTTTACGGTTTTAAGCGCACCGGAAAAAATACATCCAGAAACACCTCTGCCCACCAACCTCCTCTGGTAACCTCCGCTAGAAATGGATGTCTAGGGTATTTTTATAGGGGTTCCTCAAAAACATCCTCTAGAGGGTCTTTTCCTTGTAGTGTATCCCATAGCTTCTCTGGAGGTGTCAAAGTTTGGTTTAGATCCCTGACTGCTAATTCCATTGCCACTCCAAACCAGTTGATTGATGCATTTATAGCCCAATGATAGGTTAAGAAAAATCATTTATATTTTATTTATGAGTATGAGAACATAAAGATAAATCCCAATGAATCAATCTAATATTTCAATACTCTCTTCAATAAAACTTCTAATGCAATTCCCGTTCAGATCAAGCTTCCTCCAAGCTTAGCTCTCATATGTTATCCAGATGCATTTGATCCAAGCATGGCGCACCAGTTAAGGGAAAGTAGTCCAACTACATTAGAATGTATACAAAAGAACACAATCAACGTTGAAGAAAATATGTTGATGAAAAGAGCTAGAACCAGAGGTGAGAGAAAAATTACTATTAAAGATGAACCATCCACCTCATCTTCTAATGCTAATATGGACACTTTGATAAGGACTATTAAAATAATGGTTGACAGGATGTCTATCACTGAGAGACAACCTAAGGTAAATAATCCTAACTTCATAGGCCAAGAACAGCTTCAGTCAAGGATCAAGCAGAGAGAATAACAGGCTCCTGAGCAACCAGCACAACAACGACAAATCAGGACACCCTTGTAGCAAAACCATGCTCAAGGAATAGAAGAAGAAGATGAATACACAATTGTTGAGTAAAATATCATTTTTAAGGCTAATGGTATACCCATGTTTTTTAAGGAAGATGAAGAATATTTTGAAAATAAATATGAGCCTAAGGATGAATATTTTATCCATGCCAATGATCATGAGTTGGAGACAAAATCAAATGATTATCAGCAGGGATACTTGAATGCACTTAGTTCACAAAAAAGTCAGTACCTAATGAGGAGCATAGATGTACCAGTTAATCCCATTTAGAAGAGGGCATCTCAGTAGAAATATACTCAAACAAAGCAGAATCCTCTGGGTAATCAAAGTAAAGGAAAAGAGTCTGCAGTCACAAATTAGAACAAGGTAAATCATCCATCCACAAGTTCAGCAAGTAAGGATAAGTACAATCAGAAAAAAATAAGCTCCATCAAAGGACCATGTTGACAAATGAGAAATTTTCATCAAAGAGGTAAACAAATCCACTCCCTTCAGCCTAGAAACTGAAATTTCAAAATTAAAAGTGTCCATACCTTTGATTGAGCTTGTTAAGAATAACCAGTATAAGTCCCATGTAGCTAAAATTCTTAAAGTATATCCTTTGTCTGACATGGTAAATGTTGAAGATGATCAGCCCGAACTTATTTTTGGTCCCGCTATTGATGGTCAGTTACAAGATAGTGAGGTTCCTCCATTCTACTTGTGTTTAAGAATTCACCAATGCATTTTACACAATTCCATGTTAGACTCCGAAGCCTCCCATACCTAATGCCAAAATCCATTATGGAAACGTTGGGCCTTGATATCACTCATCCCTACCATGACTTATACTCCTTCGATTCAAGTAGAGTCCATTATATTGGCCTTATTTAATATTTGGTAGTCTCCCTAGAGAAGATTCTGGCAAAGAATGTTCTAATGGAGGTGGTGGAAGTTGACATACTGCCATGGTTTGGCATGCTGTTGTCAAGATCCTGGGGGGGGGGGATTGAGAGGCACATTGCAATTAGACTTTTCTTATGCAACCATACATGTTTTCGGAAAATTGAGAAAATTTTACCATGAAACAAAGATGAAATATATGATCACAAGTAAAGAGAATCCCAATAATCATCCAATAAATGTTATACATACATATTTAGATTCATTTATTTTGTTTAATGATATCGACTTAAATGATGTAGATACCCAGCTCGTAGAAGTAGAAGATGTACCAAAGCTTCATAATTGCATCAGAAAATTTATAGAAAAGGAAAAAGAGAATCTATCAAGTTCATCACAACAACCATCAAATGAAGCAAAGAAAAACTCATAACAACCATTAGATAAAGCAGAAGAAAATCCAGAAAAGCATGAAGAAATAGTTCAGAAAGTTGAGCCAAAACATAAATCATAGTTTTAGCACTTGGAGGATGAAGATGGTCTGTGGTCCATGGACTTTGATGGTTCCTTGGAAAACGATGGGGCATGTATTGGAATTTGGGTCCGCAGTCATTTTCATCAGCCTTGTAAATTTCCTACAAATGTTGGACTATGCTCTTATAAATTATCTTTTTATTGCACTAACAATGAGGTGGAGTATGAAGCATTGATTACTAGCCTAAATATATTGAAGAAATTGGGTGCAAAAATAATTTCAGTACGTGGTGATTCTGAACTTGTGATCAAGCAAGTTAAAGGTGAATATCAAGCTAATCATCCACGGATGAGGGCATATAGGAATGTTGCATTATATATTTTGAAAATGTTTCTAGAGTATACACTTTTAGTTGTGCCAAGGAGTCAAAATCTCATGGCAGATTTGTTGGCTACAACTGCGAGAAATTTCAAGATCCCATCTATTCAAACAGGAAGTTTTAGATTCATGTGAAACACCGAACCACTGTTCCTGATAACTTGTGATATTGGCAAGTATTCTGGGATGATAAGAAGGTAAATAAATTTCTCCAAGGTGTGGGTGAATTTGAAAAAAATTTCATAGATGAAATTTGTGACAAAGATGACCAGGATATCAAAGCAACTCAGGTGGATACTACAGCTAAAAGAAAACAATATTCCAAAAGGTCTCATACCCTTGGAAGAATTGTTTGACCAAGATAGCATAGCAGGAAAGCCTAGAGTGGTGCCTACAGAAAAAGGTGTGGAGGAAGTGAATATCAGGACAACGAACAAAAATAAAGATGGTTAAACTTTCCATGTCTTTATCTCCCAAGGTAAAGGTTAAATATGTTAAATTACTTTATGAATTTGCTGATGTTTTTGCATGGGAATATGTAGATTTAAAGGTGTATGATAAGAACATTATTCAACACACTATTGGGATTAAGCCCGATCGAAATCCCTTTTGGCAGAAGTTGAGAAGGATCAACCCAGGATTGTTTCCATCAATTGAAAAAGCGGTGAACAGACTTTTCAAGTCTGGTATTATTGTTCCTATATTATTTTCTGATTGGATTTCTAATTTGGTCCTGGTAAGAAAGAAGACTAGAGAAATACGGCTCTGCATAGAATTCAGGAACTTGAATAAAGCACCTCTCAAGTACAACTATCCACTTCCTAATATGGATCATATTATTCAAAGAGTTGTTGGTTCTTCTCGGATGTCACTGTTAGATGGTTATTCAGGATACGACCAGATTTTAGTGCACGAGCATGATTAGGACAAGACATCATTTACTACACCTTGGGGCGCGTTCAATTATGAAAATATTCCATTTGGTTTGAAAAATGCAAGGGCCATGTTTCAGCGGGTCATGGACATAGCATTTTCCAATGAAAAAGATGTTTCCTTGGTTGTTTATTTAGATGACTTGACAGTGTTTTCACATTCTTATGATGAACATTTTCATCATATAAGAATTGTTTTCGAGAGATGCAGGAAGTTCTAAATCTCTCTCAACCCAAAAAAAAGCCTTTTTTCCATGGAGGAGGGCAAACTTCTCGGTCACATCATCTCCAAGGATGGGATCCAGATTGATCCTTCTCGTGTTCAATAAATTCAACAGATTGATTTCCCTCAGAAAAAAAAAAAAAAAGTACAAGCATTCAATGGTAAGATGAATTTCTTACGTATATTCATTCCTAATTTGGCTCAGCATCTTATAGAGTTGAAAAATATGTTGAAGAAAGATAATGATGTGAATTGGTCTGAAGATTCCCAAAAGTCCTTCAACTCAGTAAATTTTGCCTTGAGTACTGCCCCGGTTTTAATAAGTCCTGATTATTCTATTGATTTCATCATATTCTCATTTTCTTATGAGCACACCATGGCAGTAGTCTTAATGCAGAAAAGGGATAAAACTGAGCTACCAATTGCATTTTTTCAGTCGCAATATCAGAGATGCAGCCCTTTGGTAAAACATCACAAAGAAAAAGGCTTTGGCTTTGGTGAAAGCATTGAAATATTTCAGAGTTTACATATTACATTCACATACTCTTGCCTATGTGCCTAATGCAGTTGTGAAATAAGTTCTCATGCACACAAACCCAGAAGGTAGGAGAAGGATATGGATAACAGAACTACTATAATATGACCTTGAGATCAAGCCCACCAAGCTGATCAAAGGTCAGGGCTTATCCAAGCTCATGGCTGAGTCAAATCTCCATGCTCTAGACATCAACCTGATTTCATCCTTATCTAATAACGAAGAAGAAGTGATTCTCATTCAAGTATCTGATATCTCTTTTTTATCTCCACGATATTCTAATATTATCTATGTTTTGCAACACCTAAACCATCCTCAAGGCATGTCTAAAAGTCAAGGCAAGTCTTTGAAGCTCAAAGCTTCTAAGCATTTCATATTGGACAATGCACTTTACTGGAAGTATCCTAGAGGCATTTTATTGAACTTTCTGGTCGAACAAGAATCTAACGAAGTGATGAATGACTTATACAATGGAGATTGTGGGGGGAACCTATATTGGAAGAACACAGCCAATAAAATACTGAGAGCGGGATATTATTGGCTAAAACTTTTTGCAGATGTGTACAAAACAATAATGAGTTGCCACGAATGTCAATTTTTTCAAGGTAAAAGAAAACTTCTCCCATTACCTCTTCAACCTAGTTCAGTGCATGCACCATTTCAGTAGTGGGGTCTATATTTCATAGGCGAGATTCACCCAGCATCATCCACACAACATAATTGGATATTTACATCCACATATTACTTTACAAATCGGATCGAATAAATCCCGACCAAGCAAGCAACAGATTCTGTCATCATTCAGTTTTTAGAAACCATGTCTTGTCCAGTTTTGGTTGTCCTACTAAGATTATCACAAATAACGCAGCAACATTAAAGTCTAAGAAGATGAATGATTTTTATGACAGATATCATATCAATTTGGAACACTCTACAGCCTACTACCCGCAAGGTAATGTATTGGCGGAGTCCTCTAATAAATCATTGATCAGTATCATTAAGAAAATGTTAGAGGCAAATAAAAAGAATTGGCATAAGAAGTTGATCAATGCATTGTGGTCAGACCGGGTGAGTAGTAAGAAGTATATTGGAATTTCTCCTTTTCAATTTGTGGATGGTGTCGATATTTTATTTCCTTTATCATTAGTAGTCTTGATTATGAAATTTTTGCAAGAATCAAGGACTGAAGAAAATGACATACAGCGCCGGATTAATTGAAATATTCCAAAATAGGAAAAGTAGCAATGTGGAACATAAAAATAGAAATAACAGTAAATATCAATACAATAAGATACAAGACAAATATAGAGCCATATTATTAATCATATCAACAAAAAATAAGCACAATATCTTGAGGATCAAGTTACTCAAGCAAGATAACACACGCCTCCAATAATAAAATATGCCAAAACATGAAGTGTTGTGCTACTCAAAATGTCAGAAAATCAATACAGTGTAGTCCCAGTGAGTATAACTACTACTGGGAAATAGAATAATATGGATCTCCTAATATATGTCTCAACAAGTTCTAGGAATAGAGATCTAGACTCCCATGTACCTTTCCAAGACAACCGAGCAAGGTTTTCCAGAAATACACAAAATACAAAATGGTGAACTACAACCCTAGGGTTGAAGAATCACTGCAACGAGATAGTTGAAAGGAGGTGTTTGAACTAATGTAGAAATATAATGAAACCCCTACAATAGACTTTCCAAATGAAAGGCTGATCCCTTCACTGGAAATCTAACTCAGCAAATGAGGCATTGAACCCTCCACTGTAACTGCTCAATAGAATAATGTATTCTATGAGGAAAAATGCATTGTAGGGGATGGTAGCAACTTGGCCTGGTGCCAAATGATCAAATGATGCTCAAGGACCTCCCTCGCTAGGCTCTCGGTGGAAAGGTTGCTCCATCCACTGAAAACAAGCTCAGAAAATGGCCCTGTCAATCCTCCACTGCCTCTACCCTGCAAAACAACACAACCCTTGAAAATACTGCGCTGTGGATGATGGATGAAGCTTGGCCTGATGCCAAATGGTGGAAATGTAGCTCAAGAAACCTCTCCTAAGTGGGCACTCGAAGTCCCCCGAGGATGAGGGTGGGATACCCACTCGGGAACACCCTTGTGCTAAACAACACAACACTATGTTAAACAGCTGAAGCATGCAAGAAGTCATTAAATACAAAACATAAGCAATCATCATAATCCTTCTATGGTTGCCTTCCCTTCCTTATATGCTTTGTGAGCCTTATCACCTTGGGCCCCACAAATTAAAGCCACTATTCCCATGGAGACTTCCTCCCATTAATACTGCGTTTTCCCTCATTAATTATCCACTCCCTCCATACCAGCGCTGTTGATTTGGTCAAAATTTGACCATGGTTGACTGGTCGAAGGTACAGTCAGCAAAAAGAATATTCCAGGGAATATTCCTGGAATATTCCTAGCATATTTATCTAAATATTCCCTAGAAAATTCATTCTGGGCCAATCACAGGATGACAAGTGGCAGATTTTCATTGGATGGGTTATACATATTTTTATGTGGGCCAATCGGAGGGTGACACGTGGCCAGCCCTGCGGCTGCCACGTGTCCCCTTGGTGATTCATTGAAATTTTATGGAGATTCGCAGAGCTCGACCCCGCGACCTCCGGTCGAACAACCACCCACCACACCACCCGTGCTGTGCAATAGATATTAACCTCTATGGACCAAGGGTTGTATTTAATGTTTAAAAGGTTGGAATTTATGGGTTGGGGACCACTGGCGGTCCCAACCCACCAACGGTCGCGTGGACTGATCACATGTGGACGTTAAAACAAATATCAACTCCGACCGTTGTAAAATCCACAACCGTTTTCAAATTTTTATGTTAATAGTTGGACACATGGCCACAGTTATTGTTAACGCTATCTCCGCAGCGGTTAATGCTAACCATACAACTCAACCCACAACAAACTGAAGTTCTAGCCCGAAGTTCTGCTAACCTCCAATGTGACTGTGGGGTATGGGCCCATGTGGCCATCCCAACGGTCACATTTATTGCTAACGATCTTCTTGACGGAGGTTTAGGGCTAGCACGCCATTGTTGGTGGAGATGCTATCTTTGGAGTTTATCTGTAGTTCCTCCACATTTAGCGGAGTTGTTTCAGGGGTTATTGGGCAAAATTGTTTATGCTCTATCTTGAACATTATTTGACCATTCTGAGAGTGTGAATAGTCAATTTAGACTTTATTGGACACTCAAAACTCATTGGTGAGGCTTTTAGAGCCATCAGAGGACTTATGAGTGATATTTTTCTTCATAAAATTTCCAAGGGCCACGAGGGCCTCCAGGGGCTAGCAGCTGTATGAGGCCTAGCTAGGGCAGCTAGAGGCCTTACTCAGAAAACCAATTGTCAATTTTTGATGTTTCAGAAATTATGGAACTAATGGTGAGGTTTATAGATCCAGTAGAGGAATTCTGAAGGCCGAAATGCTTCAGAGTAGTTCCAGGTGCCACTAGGGCCACTAGTGGCCAACAAGAGAATGAGGCCTATCCAGAGCAGCCAGTATCCATTCTCAACAAAAAAATTGTCTATTATGACTATTTTGAGCCTTATAAATCCAATGGAAGGATTTAATAAGCTTTTGAAGAGTTTTGAAGGTCGAGATGCTTCAAGGAATTTTTTTAGTGAACTTAGAGCCAGGGGGTACCACCAGGTGTTGGAGGTGTAACCGAGCAGCTGGAGGCCAATTTCAATAAGTGAATAATCTATTCTGACTATTTTTGACATTTTGAATCCATTGAAGGGTTTTTTAGATCCATTTGGAGAATTTTGAAGGTATAGAAGCCATAGGTAAGTTTCGAGCAGCCCAGGGCCAACAATGGATGAAGGCCTAGATTGGGGAGCGAGAGCTCTTTTTGAGAAAATAATCAGTCTATTTTGGATGTCTAATATGTGTTGGAAATATTAGATGAGGTTTCAAGGATAAAAAAGGATTTCTTAAGGATTTAGTGCCACAGAGAATCTCAAGGAAGCTTAAGGGTGCCGATAGAAGAGGTCAAGTCTAAGGGAACCTAGGTATATCTTTAGAGAGATAAAATTCAATCCCAAGATATGATGATATTCTAAACCCAATGGTATATTCCAAATAACCATTGGAGTTGAGTTATTAACTTGTAAAAGAAATTTCCCATCATAATCCTAAAGATCCAAGTCAGTTGACATAGGCTCAAGGAGACATAGCCCATGATATTCGGGTGAACTCCTTTATTAAATTTTATGTTATGTGTTGATGATTATTTTCTGCACTTTATGGTTGATTTACATGCTTAATATCAGCAAAAACAAATGTTTAATTCCTCACACATAAAGAGTTAAAACCGTTTAAAAAAAACATACACATGTTTCAAGAATTCAATTCCGCACAGTCAAGTATAAGCTAGATCTTAATTTTTTTAACTGAGTGGGAGGTGCTTGAAAAGAATAACAAGTTATCCACCCATTTTAGATCAGGTGGCATCAGAGCACTAGGTTTCTTTCTTGACAAATCACTAGGTTGCTTGTTTGACTTGAAAGGTGTTTAACAGTGCAAAGAATATAACTGTTTGCAAATTTACTGATGCTTACAAGTTTGAGTTTGCTAGAGGTGAAGGGGAGCTACTATTAGCTAAGTCCAGAAGTGGACAAGAAGGAAGAAGGTTGAAATAATTCTCCTTACCCAAAGGAACTCAAGGCAACCCTTGAAGCACAAAAGGGATTTTTTGCAAAAGAGGCTATTTGAAGAAGAGACACAAGTTGTAGAAAAGAGCTTGAATATATAGCCAATTTGTTGAGAATATTTTTCAAATTGTTTTGAAGGTTTGTGATTTTTTGTTGAATTTATTTATTTCATTTACATGATGATGAAAAATTATTCAAGTGAGGTTTCAAAATACTCCTCCTTCACAATATTCTTCGATGAAGAGATGAAGCGCGACTTATACATCCTAAAGGATATGGTGCAAGTTTTGTATGAAGATGGCAGAAAAGCACTACACATCATTAGCAATTGGTTGCTATGAAGCAAGAGAAATATGGACTTCTTCAAAGAATTCATGAGATAAGATGCTTCTCCATCAAGCCCAAGGGGCCTTAACCAAACACATGCTTGAAGCATAGGTAAATAACTCAAATTTTTCTTCAATTTCCTCTTCAGATAGATGTGTAGGTTCATTTCAAAAGCACACTAGAGGTATAGGGTCCAAGTTGATGTTAAAAATGGCCTATGAAGGCAAGGGTCTAGGAAAACATGCACAAGGCATGATTGATCCTATTTTGGTTGAGGAAAGGCCTAAGAAGTTTGGTCTAGGCTATGTTTAATCTTATGGGAAAAATTCTACAACCATGAAGGCATTTGAGACAACTTCAAAAAGAAAATTTGTTTCAAGTTCAAACCCACAAACATGTCAATTTTGTTTTCAAGTTGAATGCCGTTGTTTGAAGCCTATGTTGTAGTAAGATGTTAATGGACATGTTGCTTATGGTGAGCAAGAGGGTTCTGACAGTGATCAAGACCTGAACACAGATGTTATTCTTCAAAAGAAAGTTGGAACCTCTACAAGTTCATCTTCTCATGAAGGTAAAAAAGATGGACATGCAAAGCAACATTTGAGGTATAATTCTTCCCATAGTCAAGTTGTTAATGATTATGTTAAGCATGGAAAATATGCATGCAAGAATGGAAGAAAGAGTTGATGTTCCTATTGTGGTATCTGTAACCATGAAGTTCAAAATGTTGGAAGAGGATGAAAGCATGCAGAAAACAGTTGAGGTGAAGGAAACTTGCTCAAAAGGTACACAATACTTGCACACGTTGCCAAAAAAAGGGACATTTCATTGCCCAATGTTGGAAATTGAAGAGGATAAAAATACTAGCAAAAATGGAACCAAATATTCCATCATTGATGTGAGAACATATGTTTCACATGAAGAAGATTTTCAGCAACAAAAATCGACATGGAAGTGGCTTGGTAAGAAGTGGTTTCACTTCTTAACCCAGTAAGACATACATTCATTTGTGCATATGAAAATTTCAGTTATGTATGCATTTATATTGAAAATTTACGTTTGTTTGAGCCACCTTTGATCGATGATCAAGGACATGATGTTCAACTACCTTCAATTGAAAATTTCTCACCAGGAATTTCTGGGTGAGCTCAAGGAAGACACAATTCTTGACAGAAGGACAAGAGCATCAAAGAGGGAAAGTGTTGAATACCTTCGAGTTGGGAACAAAGGCACTAAGCCAAGCAAGGCAAAGTGTAAGGAGGTTGGAAATATGAGGGTTTCGTACTCTCATTTTACTGAACAGGTAATTAGTCTTTTCGGATCCAAAATATTCCCAATGGGGAGGAGTGATCAGATTTGGATCAAGGACCTAAGAGATAGCTCAAATTTAAAAGTGTTTGAAAGTGTGCCGAACCTAAGCGACCGGATAGATCTTGTCTTCCTAATTCCGGTGCTGTAAATGGTTTGAAAAACCGACACCATATGAATAATTCATCACGTTTGGAAAATTCTAGTAAACTGTAATTTTTGGCATCTGACCAAGGTTGATTGATCAAAGGTACAACCAACAAAAATAATATTCCAGGGAATATTCCTCATAATATTCCTTCCAAGCCAATCACAGGGTGACAAGTGGTGGATTTTCATTGGATGGGTTGTCTGTATTTTTGTGTGGGTTAATAAGAGGGTGGCACATGGCTAGCCGTGAGGCCGCTACATGTCCCCTTAGTGATGCATTCAAATTTTATGGAGCTCCATATGGCTCGACCCCATGACCTCCAGTCGAAAAACCACCCACGTTGTGCATTAGATCTTAACCTCTATGGACCAAGGGTTTTATTTAATGTTTAAAAGGTCGAAGTTTATGGGTTGGGGACCGCCAGCGGTCCCAACACGCCAGCGGTCCCATGGACTGATGACATGTGGAAATTAAAAAAAATATCAAGTCTGACCATTGTAAACTCCACAACCATTTCCGAATTTTTATATTAAAATTTGGACACATGGCCACGATTATTGTTAACGCTATCTCCACAATGGTAAATGCTAACCATACAACTCAACCCACAACAAACCGGAGTTCTAGCCCGAAGTTTCGCTAACCTCCAATGTGACCGCGGGGTATGGGGCCATGTGGCCACCCCAACAATCACATTTATTTATAATGGTATTCTTGGCGGATTTTTAGGTCCAATGCACCATTCTTGGCAGAGATGCTATTTTTGGAGTTTAACTGCAGTTCCTCCACATTTAGTGGAGTTGTTTTAGGGGTTACTGGGCAAAATTGTGTATGCTCTATCTTGAGCATTATTCGACCATTATGAGAGTGTGAATAGTCAATTTCAACTTTCTTGGACACTACAGACTCATTGGTGAGGGTTTCAGAGCCATAAGAGGACTTCTAAGTGATATTATTCTTCAGAGAAGTTCCAAGGGCCACAAGGGCCACGAGGGGACAGCAGCAGTATGAGGCCTAGCCAGGGAAGCTAGAGGCCTTACTCAGAAAACCAATAGTTAATTTTGGATGTTTTAGAAATTGTAAAACTAATGGTGAGGTTTTCAAAGCCATTAGAGGACTTATGAAGGCCGAGATGCTTCAAAAAATTTCTAGGGGCCACGAGGGCCAACAGGGGCCAACAGGAGAATGAGGCCTCTCCAAAGTAGCCAGTATCCATTCTTAGAAAAAAAGTAGTCTATTCCGACTATTTTGAGCCTTCTAAATCCAATGGATGGATTTTCAGAGGCTTTTGAAGACTTCTGAAGGTATAGATGATTCAGGGAATTTTTTAGTGAACTTAGAGCCAGGGGGTGCCACCAGGTGTTGGAGGTGTAACCGAAGCAGCTAGAGGCCAATTTCAGTAAGTGAATAGTATATTATGACTACTTTTGACATTCTAAATCCATTGAAGGGATTTTAAGAGCCATTTGGAGACTTCTTAAGGTCAAGAAGCCACAGGGAAGTTTCAGGCAGCCTAGGGCCAACAATGGATGGAGGCCTAGACTGGGGAGCCATAGCTCATTTTGAGCAAATAATCATTCTATTTTGGATGTTTGATATGTGATAGAGATATTAGGTGAGGTTTTAGGGACACAAATTATTTCTTAAGGAGTTAGTGCCACAGAGAAGCTCAGGGAAGCTTAAGGGTGGCGATAGAAGAGGTCAAGTCTAAGGGAACCTAGGTCTATCTTCAAAGAGATAACAACTAATCCAGGGGTATGATGATATTCTAAACCCAATGGTACAATCCCATTGGAGTTGATTTATTAACTTGTAAAAGAAATTTCCCATCATAATCCCAGGGAGCCAAGTCAGTTGACATAGTCTCAAGGAGACGTAGCCCAAGATATTCAGGTGAACTCCTTTATTAAATTTGTTGTTATGTGTTGATTCTTATTTGCTGCACTTTATGGTTGAACAATGTTTAATTCCTCACACATAAAGAGTTAAAACAGTTTAAAAAAACATACACCTGTTTCAAGAATTAAATTCTACATAGTCAAGTATAAGCTAGATATTAATTTGTTTAACTGAGTGGGAGGTGCTTGAAAAGAATAACAAGTTATCCACCCATTTCATATCACCTCCCCTCCCAAATGTTGCTTTTCCTCAAGCAACTATAAGGGTGAGTGCTGCAAAACTTCTCCTCGTCCCCTTGTGGCACCTACATATGGTGAGATACTCCACTGAACTAGATGTCCTCCACTAAATCTATCTCTGAGCTGCTCCTCCCAAGTGCTCAAGTTAGCCAAGTGGCTCGCATCATAAGGAATTAAGAGCTATATGGTAGCAACTACATATTGCCCAATGTTCTCACTAAAACATGAGGTATAGGAAGTGTTGGAGATATCACTCCCAATGAATAGACCCAAACCATGTGATTTTCCTCCATCCATGCCAATAATAATGATCAAGACATCGTCAACATATTGAATCAAAATCAGAGATACCTTGACTACCATGTGAAATACCAGAGGATCATAATAGTCCCTCAATTGGAACCAACACAGTTATGCTCGCAGTGGCCTCGAAACATGATATGATGAGTGGTTTCCCAACCACTTTCCTATTGCCACTACCCTCTCACATGCCTGGAGAAAGTGACTCATGTGTCGTGCCAATTGAGTACACCCCGAGTAAGATATAATCTCCCCAAAACCTCCTAGGGATTGGTTACTCCCATCACTGTTTGAGGCCCCTAGTAGATCATGCATTCTAAAGAAAGGATTACCGTTGTGTGGAGCAACGTATTGAAAATAGATGAAAAAAGAACGTAGATACTTGGTTATTTGATCAATATTCACAAAAACACAATCCTTACCATGTATCTTGAGTAAGTTGGTGAAGTGGTTCATAGATGAGCCTTCCCCTATATCCATCGGAAAGGGAAGTGGCTATGAAAACCCTGCAAGCTGCTTGTTTCCCTCCTCAATCTCCAAACAAACCATACACCTTCAGATGTGTTGATGCACCTCCTCTTCGAGGTCCTCCCAAGAGAATCCCTCCATGATGGTTTGATATGTCCCCATGAAATCTATGTGACCAAAGAGGAAAACTTCATATGCTGCATGTAGAAGCTTCTCTTTAAGCTTAGAAGCTCTAGTCAAGAAGAGTATATTATGATAATAGATGAATCCATTTATCACTGGATACCTCTCATCTATCAGCTGACCATCAAGTACTCTACATGTGAAGAGATCCTTAGAATATTCCACCAACAACTCAGATTTCCAATAAGGATCTATACCCAATAATGACAGCGTTGTTTTTCTGTGTGGTAAAGCACATGTCATGTTGCTTCCCTCCTTTTTAACATGTTCCATGCCAAAGTAATATGTCGGGAGGCTATTATCCTGCCTCTTTTGCCTCTCCTATAGCTGTTCCTACTCAAGTAGGGGTTGAATTTTATGGAGGCTAGTTTTCACGAGGAAGTTGTCACCCATCCAAAACTTTCTGAGTTTGTCCAATGTATGTATGAGTGTCCACAACCCTATATGATATATGGAATATTCCTCCCTATGTGGGAGTATCTTTAGGTTCTCCACAACCATGGATTAGCCTCCTTGCACCATGATGGTTCCATCATCCATCCCTGAAACCTCTCCTATCAACGCAAGATGTTTGGTGAGAGTTGGTAATACTGATACTGGAATAATGCCTCCCTTCTCCTTAAGCCTACCAAAGACTCTATGTGTTGTGCCAGGTCCTCCCAAGGTTCTCACCTCATCTAGATCTATGACTGGTGCAATTTTTTGTGAGAACTCTCTAATCAACTCCTCGTGTGAGGGCCTTCCTGGTGGAATGCCTTCAAATAGTACTGCATCATGGGCCGAGGTCAACTACAGAGCTGAATGGATTGTTGGGTCCTTGCCCCCACTATGCAAATCAAACTCTATCTTGTGTGCAGAATATACTTGAGAGGGATAAGCATGCATGCCCTGATCATCCCCTGAAGGCCTACCACTCTTTATCTATCCACTCCATCCGCAAGGTCTCCCAATCCGTGGTGACCTTCCCCAAAATAATCAACCATCAGACACCCAATTGTTTCCATATTGGTGTCAATAGATATCAATCCACAAAGATCCCTCTTACCAAGGTAAGTGTTCCTCTAGTGATAGATAATGCCTAATATATCACATGTACCGCATGGTTCAGCTCTGTAACCAAACCAAAAAACCCTCTACAAAGTAACGTTTAGCTAGCTTCTCCGCATTAACTGAGAATAAATAAAGTTGTGGATATCCCCACTATCAATCAACATTGATACTCTCTAATCCTGAATGGTACCTCGGACTCTCAAAGTCAATTACTTGGGTACTCCTTGCAAAGATGCAAGGGCCCCTCCAACGGGAGTAAATGCCCCATCCCCACCTCCTAGTGGTGGTGGATCCTCTTCTGCTATCCCAACATTGTTTCCTCCTTCTGGTTTCTCTTCTTCCTCCTCCTCACTATCATAGAAAACCTCTATATAGTGTGCCTTCCTTGTTGCACATTAATGCCCCGGTGCCCATGGTTCTTGGCATGTGAAGCAAATCTTCCTTCTTTTTACAAATCTCTTCAGACATCATCACTAAGAGGTCCTTTGTTTTGGTTCTCTTTTGAAGGGGGAACCTTCACATCTTTCCCCTTTTGTTGGAACAGTGGCCTTGGCTGAAATGGAGCCTTTTCCCTTGGAAAATAATCTTGTAAATATCTTTCCTTTTCGATAGAATCTTGAAGAGTAGTTGGTTAGTAGATTTAACCAACCCATGCAGAGGATCTGCTAACCCATCAATTACCATATAAACCCTCCTAGCTGCAGATAAATTAGGAACCATGGCAGAAATTTTTAAAAACTCAAAAATAAAGGTCTCTGGATTACCTGACTACTTGATCTTGGCTAGCTCAATAAAGGGTTCCTCTGGGTCTCTTTGATCAAACCTCTCTACTAACCTCTGGGTGAACTCTGAATATGGAGTCACATTGGCATTCCCCAATGTATAAAGACCATGTGTGCACCAATCATCCGTTCACCTTCATGGGGTGAAATGCCGCCATTTGAATGGCCTCCATCTCCTTCGGGTACTTCTGATTCAATCAGGGAAGTAGATGTCTAGCTTCTCCACCCAAAACTTGGCTATGGATTTGGATGATCCATCAAAAGTAGTAAAAAAGAATATACCCATGGTCCATTGTAGATCATTGTTCTATGTGAATCCTCTACTTATATTGTTATGCGAGGGTCTCCTGTTGTCCTTGATACGAAAAAATTCCTGAAAGCTTAGATTATCTTTGAATCTCTGAGATTGAGACTCATACTCTAGGAAATCATCTTCAAGAGTTTCTTGTTCTTGGTGTCCTCGATTTTCCATTTCTAAGAATGTAGGCAAAGTGGAGGGGTGAAACTTGTTGAGTCACCAGTTGTTCATACCTGGTGATAGCCGCATTTTCCATAGAACCCTTTAGGGATTATTTGTGTCTCTCCATCCTCATCTCCTTGATTTCCTACAATATTCAGAGGCCTTAAGAAGAAGCTGGGAAACTTCTTCTCATCATCTTCTCCTAATATGTTTTTCCCTTATATCTTTGTTGGTCTCTGTGGTAGACCATGTTACTGCTGAAGATTGCAACAAGAAACAGTGAAGGAGGCATCCTGAAACATCTTTCCCGATCCTAGTTGGAAAGTGATCACCTAAACTAGGTGGGGGCCACACAGGTGATTTTTGTCGCAAAGTCTATTTTTAGACTATGTCTATTTTTAGACATATGGATCATGGTCTATGAGTTGCAAGATGTTATTTATGGATGATTGGTCAAGTTGGTAAAAATAGATGGACCTCTATTTTTAGACATTGGGCGGAGTCTATTTTTAGACTGCCAGTCTAAAAATAGATCAGTCGAATATTATTAGCTCTTAATAATATTTGGACTATAAACATTATCTTATCCTCTTGGAGCACTTCAGTTCTAGCTACAGATGTGGCACATGTAGCTGACAGAAGGAATTACACTATTCCTAGGGTTTATTTGAGCTATTGCATGGTTGAATTCAGTTAGAACTCATGTGGCAGAGTTTGGTGGAGTTGATGAGACAGTTGATGGAGTTGTGTTCGGTTTAACTTAGTTGAACTAGTTGTATTTATTCTAACTGATAAATACACTAGTGATGAGTGGTGTGAATTAATTATTAATTAATTCACTAATTATTAACTCATAAATCAACTAAAGAACACATCAGTTAACTGCAATGCATGGACAGTTCAGTGGAGACCAGTGTTAGAGGTGGGTGAAAGGGTGAGTCTACTATCAGTTGTGACTATAGCCGTGCATGAGATTTGCACAGACATTGATTGAGATTGCCAATGAGGATTGCGCAGTTAAAGAGGGTGGGATTCAAACTTGGATCTCAAGGATTCTCATCTTGGATTGCGCAGTAGAGGCAGGCAAACAGTGGAGGAGTTTTGAACCCGTGACTTGTTCAAAACTGAGCTAGTTTGTGTATAACTTTTGGAGACAGTACTGAGTACTTGTGAGGAGTATTGTACTGAGATTGTTACATGATTCTTCTTCATTATAATATACATATAGTTGGGGGTATTCAGCTATTTCTTTCCCCATTACATCATGTGTTGATATATGTGCTTGATTATGTTTTAATGAGCGCATGCGACTGCTTTCTATTTCCGCATATTGATGATCAATTGTAGAAGAGGTTATGTATTATGCATGAAGCTTAAATAGTGTGTAATCAGGATAATCTCGGTGAATAATTCAGCTATTATTCAAATTTCCACATATCTGGTTTCTATTAAGATACCTCCTCTCCATTTCTGTGAGAGGTTATCCTTCTTCTCATAACATAATGGCTAAAATACATAAACTGATCCAAGATTATGCTCTGAAACCACTGTAATATTCCCAAATAGGAAAAGTAGCAATATGGCACATAAAAATGGAAATAGCAATGAATAAAAATACACCAATATTTGAGACAAATATAGAGCCATATTGTTAATCATATAAGTAGAAAATAAGCACAAAATATTGAGGATCAAGTCACTCAAGGAAGATAACACAAGCCTCCAATAATCAAATATGCCAAAACATGAAGTGTTGTTACTACTCAAAATTCCATAGAATCAATACATCATAGTCCAAGTGAGTATAACTGCTGTTGGGAAATACAATAATATGGATCTCCTGGTATATGGCTCAACAAGTGTCGGGAATAGAGATCTAGAATCCCAAGCACCTTTCTAAGACAACCCAAAAAGGGTTTCTGGAAATACACAAAATACAAAATGGTGAACTACAACCCAAGGGCTGAAGAATCACTACAACTAGATAGCTGAAATGAGGTGGCTGAACTAATGTAGAAATATATGGAAACCCCTCCAATAGAATTTTCAAATGAAAGGTTGCTTCCTTCACTAGAAATCTAACTCACCAAATGAGGCACTAAACCCTCCACTGAAACTGCTCAATAGAATAACATAGTCTATGAGGAAAACTATGTTGTAGGGGATGGTAGTAGCTTGGCCTGATGCCACATGATTAAATAATGCTCAAGGACCTCCCTTTCTAGCCTCCCAGTGGAAAGGCTGCTCCCTCCACTGAAAACAAGCTCAGAAAATGGCCCTGTCAATCCTCCACTGCATCTGCCCTACAAAACAACACAACCCTGGAAGAGAATGCATTGTGGATGATGGTTGAAGCTTGACCTGATGCGAGATGGTGGAAATGAATCTCAACAACCCTCTCCTGAGTGGGCACTCGAATTCCCTCGAGGATGAGGGTGGGATTCCCGCTCGGGAACACCCTTGTGCTAAATAGCACAACAAACTCCGCTAAACAGCTGAAGCATGCAAGAAGTCATAAAATACCAAACATAATAAATAATAACAATCCTCATATGGCTACCTTCCCTTCCTTATATGCTTTGTGAGACTTCTCACCTTGGGCCCCACACATTAAATCCACTACTCTCATGGATACTTCCTCCCATTAACACTGCGTTGTCCCTCATTAACTATCCACTCCCTCCATACCAGCACTGTTGATTTGGTCAAACTTGACCCCATCCACATGATTTAACCTCTATTCACATATGAAGGTGCTTTATCCAGCTACTAAGATGATCCTCATTCACATTAGGAGTGATTTTATTCCTATTAAGGAGATTTATGGGTCTCCCTACCCTCTTATTCATCTATCTAAGTGAAAAAATAAAATTTTAATATTCCAACTAGCTGAAAGCTAATTTGGAATATTACATTAATCAAATGATCCACCTTCAATAGACAAGAGATGAGGTATTCCAAAACACCTCAAAGCTCCATGACAAGATAAAGAAAATCTATGACTGGAAAACAAAGGAAGACAACTTCAAGGTTGGAGATGTAGTACTCCGCTAGGATGCCAGAAATGAGGATAAGGGTAAGCATGGAAAATGTGAGAATCTATGGAAAGGGCCATATCAGATTTCAACTTCCCATGGACATAATGCTTATTTTCTTGAAGTGATGAATGGACAAGAATTATTAGGAGGACCAGTTAATGGTAGGATCCTTAAGCATTATCTTTTCTGAAGTACAGTTTCTAATTTAATTGTAAATATCAGCTTACCTTTTCTGCAAGTGTGAAGTAGAGAATCACTGGAGTTTGGAGCCTGAAGTGAAGGCCACGGAGTTCACTGATTTTCTGTTATTTTTAAAGTTCATTTTCAGTCAAGTAAGTCAGTATTGAGTATATTTTCAGTCAATTTTGAGTTTGTCTTGAGTCAGTTTATTTCATCTGAGTTATCAGTTTTCAATCATGTTTAATAGTTTGAGTTTTTGACCGTATTGGCCCAATGGATAAGGATTTATGGTCTACATTGTTTGTGACACCTCTTTCAGAGCTATCATCCCCAATAAGGCCAATTTTAGTGTCAGTATTTGCATCCTGCCATCAGTGATAAAAAATACTCTTTTCATATCATGCTAGGGTGTCATTCAGAAAATTTTTCATTCCACTAGGTTTGCATTAAAAAATTTAGTCACTGATGGTAGCTCTAGTCCAAAAATATCACTCTTCCTCAAATTTGATTACTTTCTAGCATAGTTTCATACCTTGCTGACTACACATCATCCAAAAGCTAATGTCATCATGTCATCAAATAAACATGTCATCATGAATTCCAGTCTTTCAAGGCCAATCAAGGTTACCATTAAGTCATTAGAGTTTCCAAGGTCCAATAAAACAATGTTTCCACTGCATAAGACCAGAAAGTAAAGGGTGATTAAATAACATCTCTTCACCATATGAATATGATTTGTAAAGAGAAATTCTCGTTTCATCATGTAATTTTGGTTTCAACATGTAATTTTTTATTTTCATTATGTAATTTGATGTCATTCAAAATGTAATAAGTTCATGGTCCCCAAAGCTGCTAACTCAGATGGTTCGAATATGCCAAAGGATCAAAAGTCAAATCCTAGAGTTCTCAAAGTCATCAAATGATCAATTTGTCAAAGAAAAAG
Source organism: Pinus albicaulis (assembly GCA_034641835.2). NCBI lineage: Eukaryota > Viridiplantae > Streptophyta > Pinopsida > Pinales > Pinaceae > Pinus > Pinus albicaulis. Next base: position 31,373,469 of record CM076575.1, read on the forward strand.
TCAAATGCGAGAATATAGTTCCAAAGTGTAAAGTGAAGTGAAGAAAGGAGAAAGTGTGTCCGAAGGCCCAATTCATTCAAATATGAAGTATAAATACCACTAAGACATCAGAAACAAACTCATTTTCACTCCCAAAGGCCGAGCTTGCACTCCCTTAGCTGAAAAAACTGAATTGCAAGGTCAAAGGCTGAGTTTTGAGTGGCGCTGCACTTTCAGAAGTGTCGCTACGCGTACAGCAGGTGGCGTTGCACTTCTGGGCAAGGCGTTGCGCTTTTTCCCGATGCATTGCACTTTTTCTCAACAAGCCCTAGAAGCACCAAATCACCTCCAACTCTCTCAAACCTTCAACAAATTCCTCTTACACTCTTTATCAAGTAATACAAATTTTTTGTCTCCTTGCACTCCTAAACATTGATTTTATAGTGTTTTTGTTCCTAAGTGAAATTAGCATTTTGCCTACTTGAAAACCCTAGTTTTGTACCTAATTCCCAAATTTTATGCCCTTCAACCCACAAAGACCTTCCTAAATCTTTATTAAACCTATCCCTACCCCTAAATTATCATTTCCTAGTCCCTAAATCCCTTTCCCTAAAAACCTTAAGTCCTAGGCTTCTAAATTTCCTAGGCAACCACTTCCTCAAACCTGTAATTAAATTCTCATTCCCAACTCCCTTGACATTTCAACCTCCTATCACCTTCCAAATATCCTTAACCCCTTCCCCTATCTCCCTAAATTTTCCTATACTTATCCTATTCCCTAGAACTATCTAAACTTCAAATTCCCATCCACCTCGTCCCTAGGGTTTTCTTGGCCACCAAACACTATGGAGGAAGACAAATACTATGTGGAAGAGTATAATAGACAAGAGGAGGATAGAGAGAGGAGAAGGCCTCATAAAGGAGGAAGAATCCTAAGGCTAGAGCCAACCAACACAAATGAACTCATGGCCTCTCCTATGACTATCAATTGTTTTGGGCATGTAGGTTTCCTTTATTTTCGCAACATGATTCAGAGGGTCCAATATCATCCTATGTTGAGTAGAATTTTCATTTCAAACCTCAGAGTTAATCAGGTTACCCTTGTAGGTGTGAGCTTCACTATATCTACATATATCATTGTTGATGTCACATGGATTCCAAACATGGGTGAGAAGTGGTTTAATCCAAAGATTTTGAGGATCAATATTATGAACCCTTCATCAAGCCAAGGTACATAAATGAAAGGAAGAGGGTTTTCCCTTTCAGCTACCTTCATGATAGGTATGCCCCCATGATTAAAATAATCATGAAGTACTTCTCTTGTGAAGGAAGGTTTTCTAGACTCTACACATACCATATTAGACTGTTGATGCACTTCACAAGAGTAAGATTTCTCAATATACCATACTTTCTATTCAGGAGCATAGACAAAATGGCATTCATTGCATAAAAGAGAGATTATGACAAGCAGATGAATAGCATTTTCCACCACTCATTAATCAAAATCGTTGTACTCCATCACCTTGAATAGTTGAGCATCCCATGGGACACCTTTATTTCCAATGACATATTCACTACTCCACAAGCTCCGCATGCTGAAGATGTACCTTCTTCATCTCATCCTACTACATCTATGCCTCCACCTCTATACACTTCACCTATTTCATCACCATCATCACCACTGCATGGTCATATTGAGTCACCAAGCAGAGATATGGTCGCAAACCTAAAGAAGGTGAAATGAGAACATTGGGTAAAACATACCAGAGAGAGCATAGGCAGGTGTTTGCCCCATATATTCTGGGAGGTAAATTTCCTTCTCCACCAGCAAAGCAGGTACATAAGGGTAAAAAAAAGATGACAGAGGTAGATGAGCATGAGGAAGCCATTTAAGAGGATGAGGATCCTCATGATGAGGAAGCATAATTTGACCTTGTTGACTTAGAAGAGCAGCATGATGATGAGGCCTCCAATTTGATGATCAAAGAGAAGGATGTTGAAATCGAGGAGCTTCAAACCAACTTAGAGAGATCTAAGTTTTTGATTTCATACTATGAGTAATAAAATCAACAACTCAAAACCAAGCAGACAATCATGGAGATTCAGCTTCTCAAGGCAAAAAGAGAAGAAGAAAAAAAGAAAAGGCCTTGCTTGATGAGGATTATGAAAGGTATGGTGAAACAAATGAGTTAGAAGAACAAGTGGAGACCTACGACTAGAGGGCTAAAAAGAGCTCTAGAACTAGAGAGGCAAAAGGAGGTTAAACTTTCCAATGAGCTCACTTTGAATGAGCAGTTTTCCATCATAGTCAATGAGAACTAGGAGAATTGGCTTGACAGGGCCAATAAACATCTTAAGAAGCTCCTATAGAAGGCAAAGAGGGACAATGACACACTGATGAAGAGGGGAAAACACTAATTCAGGAGAAATCAGATTGCAAGGCCAACGCTCCAAAAGGCCACATCAAGACTTGAAACCCTAACCAAGAAAAATGAAGGGGAAAAGCTAGATATCCTTGTCGAGGCATCACTCATTTCCTAAAACACCTCATCAGCCTCCCATCGAATACAATTTGAGAAAATTTGAGAAATTTTGGAAATTTTTGGAAATTTTTGCTCTTTTGGCAGTTTAGCATAGTCCCACTGTGAAAAGCGGAGCACCCTAGGCACTGCGCTTTTTCTAGGGACCTCCAATGGCCAAAATGAAAGTACCATTGGATTCATAAGGTTAATTACAGTTAGAAAATCAACTTTACAAAACTTTTTTGGGTCAAAGGAGCAGTCAAAAGGTCAAAAAATACCCAAAAAATCACATTTCTGCCCTATTTTGGAGGTTGGCGCTGCACTTTTGACCAGTCTCGGGAGAATTAATTTTTGGAGGGTCAAATCAACACCATTTTGGAAAAAAATCATAGATATGGAAACTAGATAGGACAGAATTTCTAATGAGCTATCTTGAGCGCAATTTGGACACCTGGCACCCCCTAAAACGTGGAGCTGAAGTAGGCGATGCGCTTTTGAAAATTTTTCTCAGTTTGCTGATATTTTCAAATTTTCTCAGTGTTTTCCAGTTTAACCTTCGCAAGTCAATTTTTACCTATGTAATTCAATAATTTAAATTTAATAATAATTTTTTACACTTACCTAAGGGTAAATAAATTAGGTGAAAACTTTTGATGACATGTAATGAATCAGTTTCCAAAAAGTGAGAGATGAGTCAGTTTGAGCACCCTACACTCTAGGTATCAGTTCAGATTTTGGTGGAACAACTCCTCCATTCATGGGTTCGACCCCTGAGGATGGGAGAGGTTGTTTTGATCTATATCTTGTACTTTTTTCTCATTTCAGAGGTTGGATTTTGTGGTCTTGATCAGAGACTCTAGTGTAATCAGTATTTGGTAGGAAATTAATGAAAGAGTTGCAACTATTTTTTTGGGATACCTGTGGTATGGAAATTTAGCATATTTTCTTCTTATGTTACATATGTATGAATTTATTATCTTCATGACCCATTTCATCTCTATTGTATGTTTATTTTCAAATTGATAAGCAGGATACATCTATTATGCTCTGTTTTGGGAAAATCTTCATAATTTATTCATTTTTTTCAATTTAGAAAGAATACATGCTTTTCCTTGCTCTTTCTAGCTCATCATCAGTTTGATCCATCTCACCCTGGAACCCTAAAGTTTTAGCCTTCCTACCTACCTTACCCCATTGAATGGACTTCAACCCTAATCTTATTTTCCATGACCTAGCCTCTTTGACCTAATTCACCCATCCAGAAAACCAATTCAAACAATAAACCCCAATACTCATACCTAGCCTAAAACCATAATTCATCCAACCCTCTTGGCTGTGACTTTGTGGAGAGATCCCTCTCCGGTTTGGTAGGGCTAGCTACCAAGCTAAAATATTTCTCTGTGGTTACCTCTGTTTGGACTCTTTCTGAGCCGTAGAGATCTGGTGGAGTGATAACACCCTGCATGTCCCAAAAAGCTATGTACCTCTTTTTGAGTTCTAGGAGTTGGTATTCTCGAGATTACCTCAATTTTTGCAGGGTCTACCTTGATTCCATCTTCTGAGATGAAATTTCCTAGCACGATCCCCTCGGTCATCATCACATGGAACTTTTCAGTGCTCAAAGCAACATTAGTTTGTACACAGTGTTCCAACACCTTTTCCAAATTAATTAATGCTATTTCAAAGGCATCACCGTAAGGTGTAAAATCATCCATGAATATTTCAAGGCAGTCATTCAATAGATCCAAAAATATACCCAATATTTCCCTCTGAAAGGTTGTTGGCGCATTACAGAGGCCAAAAGGAAGGACTCTTTATGAAAAAGTACCCCATGGGCAAGTAAAGGTTGTCTTATCTTGATCTTTTGAGGCAATCTATATTTGGTTATAGCCATTGAATCTGTCCAGGAATGATTTTTTTTCCCAGAAAGAGTATCCAGGACTTGGTCTATAAATGGTAAGGGAAAATGGTCCTTTTGGGTGGCCTTATTGAGTTCTCTATAATCTACACAGACTCTCCATTTTTCATTTTTTTTTCAGAACAATGACAAGCGGAGACACCCACTGATTGTCAGAGATGGGATAGATAAAATTGACATTAAGGAGTTTCTATAATTCCTCTTTCACTATCTCCTTAAGTGCGAGATTCATTCGACGTTGTGGTTGTCTAACTGGTTTGTAGCCATATTTAAGGTAAATGTGGTGAGTGCATAGGCTGGGATGGATTCCTTTTGTTATCACTCAAAAAAAGTGGAACATTATTTGACATGGTCATAGAGTTCATATGTCACAAGTTGGTATAGGAAAATTTAAATTTTTCTATCTTTAACCTATCCTAAGTTTCAAAACCCACCTCCATATAGGTTACATCATGTCCCATCAGTCATCATTTGCTGAAATATTTCATTGCCCAAGATTTTGATTTCAAAAAGGACACTTTAGCCAATTTTTCTTCTTTTCGTAGCATTTTACACTGTAAATGACAGTTTTCACTATGAAACTGCCTAATAGTTTCGTAGTGAAACTGTCAGAAAATGAACTAGCCATGCTACGAAAAACATTTTTTCTGTCTATCTTGTCAAATCCGGTGTAGGGTGTCAATCCATGATTAGAAGAGTTAGGATGGATGTCATTCGAGTCAATTAGGGTTAAATCAAGGTACAAAGGTCATGTCTGAGGTCATATTTACTGTTTTTAGCATGCATGAGTCATGATTAAGGCATGATTTGTCATCGACACTTTAAAACATTACCCAATTGAGTCTTTTGTCATTCTCCGCTTCATCTTTTCATGATATTGAGTTCTGGAGAGCTACTTCACCAAGCCAAGCTGGTTGTTGGCATTTTCAAAAGTTGCAGGTGTCACTAATCAAGCGAGACTGATAAGGCATAAAGTCACCATGGCTGCAAGGAAGAAGAATAAAAAAGGTGGTCACTACCTTAGATATGAACCCATGGATATGAATTTATTAAATGAAGACCCAACTGCCTTGGATATATTCAGAAGAACAGGTTGTTTGCAGTTCTGCTAAAGGGTGTAGGGTTGCCATTTGCAAGTTTCTAAGTATTTTCTATCAGTTTCAATGGGACAAATTCAAAGGTGGGAATGTTAAACATCACAGTAACACTAGAGACCATTGCAGAAACAACAGGAATCCCTAGGGGAGTGGAAAAATGGTTTAAAGGCATCAATTTCACCATGCAGGACTGCAAAGAATCTATCAAGATAGAGCATAGTGAAATTGATCTCACAAATGTTATTCCAAGGAGGTACATGAAGGAAAACTACTCAAAGTTGTTGCTGATCATTCAGAAGTACTTCACATGTGAAGGGAGGTTTCACATGGTCTATCTCTATCACCTTAAGTTTCTGCTACATTTTGTGGGTAAGAGGTCTCTTGACCTGCCTTTTTACTTATACAGAAGCTTAGCTAAAATGTTAGATAAGGTTCAGGTTAAAACAGAAGGAAATGAAACCTCTCTCTTTCATCATGGTTTTATCAAGTTGTTGGTGTTAAAGGAGTTAAAGAGGTTAGGTACAAACTAGTCATCTTTTCTGTTCATCAGTGGTTTTGAAGTAGATGCTATCACTCTTAAAATACTTCCCAAACCTAGAGATGTTTCATCACCTACAGTAGCAGAGCAAGTTGAGCCAATAATCATATAGACAGAGCCTTTGTAGAAGGTTGATACACCCAAAGCTACAGCTGCAAAACAAAAGCCAACAATTAGCAAACATGGCAGCAAGAGGGTTACAAGGAGGCAAACAATGGCTAAAGGTAACTTAGAGGAAATCTTGCATGCCATTGATATTGAAGAAACTCCCATAGTCCAAGCTGACGACATAGACAAGGGAGGGAGGAAGCTTAAGAAAGGAGGGAGGAAGCTTAAGTTAGCAAAGAAACTCAGAAGGTCAATGAAATTTTTCAACCACCACTAAGCATCATATACATCTCCTCACCTGCAAAAGAAGATCTAGTCATCAAACAAAATAAGGGCAAAGAGAAAATCACTGAAAAGACAGAAGTTGAAGCCCTTAAGGAGCAGTTGAAAGATGCAAGTGAAGAGATATCAGTCTTGAGGAAAGAGGAAAAGAAGCATAGATCTGAAAGAGTGCAGTTTGAACAAATGAGAAATATTTGGGAGGATCAAGTCACAAGTGTCTCAAATACCTTGGAAAACATAGTGTTAGGGTCCTATAAATATAGGATTCATAATTTTTGAATTGACTTTGATAGTATTGTAAATATGTACATACCTTGCTTTCTGCAAGTTGTTTTCCCATATTTAAAAAAAATGAAAAAATAATTTAAAAAAACCCAAAAAGAGGGTAAACAGTCCTAAAAGAAAAATCCAAGGACTTAGAAAAATATATACCCCAAAAGAAAAAGAGATAAAATAAGACTTGAAAGTGAGCAAGTCCAAATGCCACTACTTTTACTTTTACTGCAAGAATAATGATTATGTGCATAGTGTCATTAAATGCCATAATCCATGATAAGTTAAACTGTTTAATCATAACTTTTCATGCTTTCAATTTCATGTTCTAGATAGTGAATAGATATTTATCAAACAGTTTAATCTTGATAAATCAGTAGATAGGTAGAGAATAATGAGGAGCTTAACAGTTTAATCTGAGCCCTCGGATGAAATAAGGTAGATTTAGATAGTTTTATGCTTTGAAAGAATAAATGTTTTAAGGTTGCAAGCCTAAATGCACCTGCAAAAATGAAGAAAAAATGTTAGAATAAAGCTAGGTAGGTAGAAAGCAGTGGAGCAAGCATGTAATAAATGATCATCGAACAAAATCACTAATTTTCTCTCCCTTATAAGTATTCAGTATTCTAAGCTATCAGTCAAACAGGCTCATCGCATTTCTCTAACTTTTGTTGGGACCAGACCCAAGACTTGATGACTGGTTTGTTAAAAATATTGAGTTCTTATGTCAAAACCACTTCCACCATCATTTACCCTTCATTCATACATTAAAACCCCTTTTTCTAAGTAAAGACACACTTTTACTTAGCAAATCTAAATCCCAAATAATTAACTTCATCCCTTCAAAGGAATTCATAAAACCCTCAAAATTACATTTTATCTTAAGTATTAGTGAAGGAAATATAAAGATGAGTAATGCTTGATTTTATACTATACATAGAGATAAATATGTGTTTTGTTTTTATTACATTACCCTTTCATATTAACCTTTAACATATTTTTATTAAATCCCTAAGAAGTACCCTACCCTAGTTATTAATTCCCTTATATTTAATAAACCCCAAAAAGCCCACTATTATAACATTTAGACCAAAGTCTATTATCCCCATGTGCGCAAATAAAAACCCCAAATTATAAAACCCTTTGGTCTAAAACTATCATTATTGAACTACCCCGCCCCTATAGTTTTAAAAACCATTCAAAGGGTTAAAACTATATAATATAATAAATTGCACCCATATATGTTTTGTTAAAAACATCTCACAAATGTTTTGAATAAAATGCATTAACCCGGTCTATATTCATATAATACGAAGTTTTGTGAATTAAACAAACGTTTATTGATAAAACTTTGGCCACCTATGCATAAACACTCACCCCACATATATTGATTAAAACCCTATATATATGTTTTATACCTTTACCCCTCGACTATATTATAAAGGTTTAAACATATTTTAACCCTTCCGCTGCATATAACCAAGCCTGGTCCCACTACTCTTATCTTGATGTAGCTTCTGAAATGATTTGGACCATTCGCTCACAAACTCTAGATCCAACGACTGACATCCCAAATCGCGTGGAAAAGTTGCGTGTTAAACCAACCACCAAACCGATGCAAAATGGCTGGTTTCACAATTCTCTCTCTCCTCCATGTGTCATCCAATCATTGGATCACGTGAGTTGAGTCCAAAATAGCTTACCACCCAATAGCCGCGCGATAACCACTCACGGTTTTTGTCCATTGAAACCTCAAAACTGCTCTCCCACCTGAATACACCCGGAATGCATAATAAACCTTTGTAAAATAATTTCATTCATCAAAATTTTCTTGCACCTTTAACCCATTGCATTGCCATCTCCTGACTGTAGAAACCCTGTTCAAGCCATTTTCTACCATCTTTATGCCCAAAGCTTGCAAACATTTTCCCAGTAAACCCTTGAAGACTGTTGAGTAGCTGTGCAGTGCTCCAAACAAGCTACTGAAGCCTTCAATTCAACAAAGAACCTCAGAAACCTTTCCAGAAAACAATACCTGCAGCATACCAAGTATTTTTCTCAGAATTCAACCTGCAATCTAGTTGGAAAACCATTTTCAAAGAAAGCAAACACATTTTAATTAAGAAATTGATCAAGAAAATTGCCCAAAATGTCCCAAAAACAGGCCAAGCTCTAGCAAAATTTTCCCAGTAAACCCATTCTCTACTGCGCTCCATTTTTTAAGAAATTTGTGAGTTTTCCACGGTTTAATGACCTGTTTTGAGCTGTGAAACGAGCCAAAAATCCTCTGCAGGTACCTTGAACCCTCTGTAACCCTTTTCAATAGAGTTTTAACCTTATTTCTCAAATAAATACTCAGAAAGCCCCTGTTTTCTGTTTTAAACTAGTCAAAATCCTATAAATCTCTTTCAAAGACCTAATTGAAAAGAAAGCCCAAAAGAAAAAGCTATAATTTGCCTAATTTATCCAAGAACCTCTACTAAATTAAAAAATACTTCTGCAAACTGTCTAAACTTGCAAAAGTAGCCAGAATGACTAAAAAGCAGAGTTCCATAAACCCTTTGCAACTGATCCCAATATTTATGTGCCTAGTTCAAACCATTTCTCACAGTATTTTCCCATCATCAAATCCATTATCCCTCCATGCAGACCTCTGTTTCATTAACAATTATTTTGTCTTGCAGGTCATTAGCAAAAGGAGAATTTGGATAAAACAATCTAAATACTAGTTAAAGATCATTTTTACTCCAAGAATTCACAAGGAAATGAGTTTGAATAGGTTTTCCTAGAACAAGAAGATTTCACACAGTAAACAGAGTAGTAACAGTTTGCAGTGAAAACAGAGACAGTTAAAGTGTATCAGATGAAAGTCACAATAAAGGTTAAAACAAAGTTATAGAGCAGTCAAGGTAAAACAGTAAAAGTAAAAATAAAGGAAGTAATGGTTAAAACAGAGATGAAAATACTTTCACCAACAATGAAATTGATTCAAAGTGAAAGTAAAAACAATTAAAGGAACAAAAAGGTTTAAAGATGAAAACAGAGCAAGAAGGGACATTTTTGCAGAAATTTCCTATTTAAAGCCATTGTTTTTAATAAACTATTGTGACCAATACAAGATGAATTTTGCAACACGAAAGGAGGTTTATGTTCCTAATATGTCTAACTACAAAAACCTCTCTCAATTTTCTAACAGCCATTATGGATTTGGAAATATTAAACAATATTTGAAAGCACTTTTTACACAAAATTCATGTTAAGTCATCATTTTGCAAAGAAGATTGTGGCCAATAAGAAATAAATCTTAAAAAATGGAAGGCAGGTTTTGTTCCTAAGAGACCCATCTACAAAAAGTATTTCACGTTTTGTACAGGTATTACAGAATGAGAGATACATGCACATATTTACAACCTATTTTTCAGAATGTGCAAAGCTCTGTTTTACACATCTTTTTACAGAGCCTATTGTGAACAATTGGAGCCGAATTTTAGGGAACTAATAGAGTTTTATCTCATAAACATATTTATGAAAAATAACTTCTTTCACTTTTTACATATATATTTCGGATTGAGAACTACAAAGGTATCATTGGACCCCAATTTTGCAGAATTTCTGGAGCAGAATGCACAAAGGAAGGAAACAGTTACTGACTTGGATGCCTCATCATCAACTAAGAGTTGATATAAAATTAGAATTATCCTCTTTGCCATCACCTATCCATAAAAAATAGTGCCAAATAGATGCATTATTTTTTAGTGTCCTTTACTTAAGTTCTATTTATGTAAAACAGTTTGAGATATTTGTAAACCAATCTTGATATTTTTTCAAGATATTCTAGTTTAAAATTTGTATAAATACTTCATCTTTAGAAGTATTATTGTGAAATAAGATTGTTGGAGATTACTATAGATATTTTGTTGACTTGAAGGCTGTGTGTTTCAATTTTAAGTAGCAGACTGGATCAACTATTTGGCATCATACTTCAGGATCCCTGTGATAATTTAACTGGAGTGAATTACTCTCTAAACTTGTCATTTGTAATATTTCTTTGTTACATGCATACATCCGTGTTTCAATTCTAAATCTGAATGTATAACTAGGAGTATTACTACAGGACATGTTAATAGCACCTTGTTTTTAACTAGTTATCATTTCTTTGTTTTCTTCTGATTTCCAGTGTAGGGAACCCTTAATTACTCCCTCTCTCATTTAACCTCTATCTAATACTTCCCTTTTCCGGATCAAAGGATCCTTAAGTGCCCTTTATCCCAATCATATCACCTCAAAAAACAATTTTCCATGATCTCCAAGGGTTATCTACCTTGCCCTGAAGACATTTGACCTTTATGCTCTGATACTAGTCCTGTTAGCTTGATTTAGACTCCATAGCCTAATTGACAAGTAGATTTCCCTCTATTCATCCTTTCAAGTGATTTGTTCCCACCAAAACAATCAATCAAAACCAAACTGCCCATTCATAACTAGCCTAACATTTACAAATAAAACAAAGATAAATTTTAAAGAGAGAGCCCTCTTTGAACCCTAAGAAGGCTAGATCCTAGATTTTGAAGTAGGTTTGTGTTTACCTCAAGCTATTTCTTTCTTTAACCTTGAGAAATTACTAAGTGATAACACACAGAAAATCTAATAAAGTGGACTTAGCCACTAAGAAAAGAGTTCAAGCATATCAAAAAGGTAAGCCTACATTTACAATCTAAGAATAGGACACTGAAGGACCAAGTCAAAGATTTTCAAAAGAAATTAGAACTAATTCATGAAGAGCTAGAGAAGAAAGGTTTGAAGATGACTGTGGTTGAGGAGCCTATTGCTCAACAAATCATAAATGAGGAGGAAACACCACAAGAGCCATAAGTTGGGATTAAATATGCTTTATATGGTTCATTACATGCAGAAGATCAATTTTAGCAGCTGGAAGTCAGTTTGTGAAGACAATTTTGAATTGTGAAATTTCTGCACTTTTACACAGTTTCGTAGCATATGCTAGTCTTAAAGCTAGGAAAACACTACAAAAAAACCTGTAGTAGTATTTTTGCCTCTAAAGTCACTTTTTGTAGTTTTCAAGGAGGGATATTGATGGTGGTTATGTGCCATGACTTGATTGACACCATGGAACAGCAAAGGAGCGGATTTTTTGGGTGCAGAAGCTACTTTTTCAACGCTACCAAACCTCGCTACGAAAATGTCATGTTTTCGTAGCGAGCTATTTTTGAAGGTTTTGGAGCATCTTAATGGCCGTTTTGGACAGTTGGACTCCTCCAACATGTAAAGGGAGCTTAACATCAAATATTTATGAGTCGAAGGAAGTGTTGTGGAGACAAGTCATCAACCAAAGCACTCTTTGAAGATAAGGGTTGTGCATTCCTGAAAAATAGGGTTATGTTCCACATGTCTAGGAGAGTCTTAAATATGTAAAGTGGTAATGAACCTATCATGTATCTTTCGAGCATGTGATGCTTATTTTGTAACTGACATGTAACTGTTTCACAAGATAAGGTAGAGTTATTAAATAAATAGGAGTTAGAGTGCTATTAGGAGATGATTTCTTTAAGGTATAGTTGTCAATTTTCTATTAGGAGTTATGTATTTCAATTATGTGATGTTTCATAGGAGAATACGATGGTCTAGCCACCAGGCAGATCATCCTTGTTGTAAATAAGGTCTATTTAAAGAGAAAGCATTGAAGTAGTGAGGGGTTGGATATTTTTTGCACTAAACTGTTGCTTCTTGATCTATATCTTTATGTTTTTACCACTTGCATTATATTTCATCTCTATTAATCAGAATTCATAATTTATGCTTTAACTTCCTTTAGTGATGAAATGATTGTGTTGCTCTATGTTTATGTGTGAGTTGCCTCTGTTAAAGACCCCTATCTACCTCAGCTTCCATGTCAAGAAACCTTGCCACTGAAACTACTGATTGTTGACTCCATAAGCCCAATGGTAGCAAGCCTGCATTCTTTTCAACCTTCAAACATAAAAAATCAAGTTACATTTCCAATAGAGTTAGCCATCTATTACCATCATTATTCAATATCATAAAACCCCATTGAGAGAGCCCTCTCAGACTGAAGAGGCTAAGCTTCAGTCAAAAGCTGGTTTGAAACAGTTACCCTGAGTTGTTTCATAAGCAGCCAATCAAGTACAATTTTGTGATAACATTTTGGTGCGTCTATCGGGAGTCTGAAGATATATTTTTCTCGAAATTTTCAAGCCGAACTCTTGAAGGTAGCAGGATCTCAGAATTTGTTTGAGGCTGCAACTACCTTGGTGAATCCATTCAAAATTCTCATGTTCAAAGGTGGCTTCGAAAAGGAGATATAGGAGGAGTAATCTTGACCCAAATCCACCTACAATTGTGGATAATCCAAACACAATTTACGAAGGAATTCAAGGCAGTTCTGCATAATCAGGTACTCCATTACACACAAAATACTTGTCCTTTGAAGTTTTAAGAAGTCCTGAAGATAAAAAATTTGATGATAAAACTTAGGAAGTCTTGTTTAGGTCTAAAAATGAAAAAAAAATTGATTGAGATTGTTTTAGACCTACAAAGAAGAGGTATTTATACTTCAGCCTTAGTGACCAAAAAGATAAAGAAGAGTTCTGGGAAGCAGACACATCAGAGTTATTGTTAGAGAGGGAATATTTGGATAGATTGAAGGAACTAGACACATTTGAAATCTTGGTTAGAAGAAAATCTAGTGTCCCTCTACCTAAGCTGGGAATTAATTGTAGCCCGACAGCAAGATTAACCAGCCCCCTCCTAACGGAGTTTCCTCTTCCTCTACTCTTGTTGTTCCTAAAACTACCACGAGTTCCGGTCATCATGGCGAAATGTGCCACACTCACCTAGCATTTTTTGCTAACTAGGTATGCCCATCTTGTTCTCCCGATTGTTCTTAATGCCCTTCCTAGCAAATATTATTCTAGAATCAAAACTTGGGAAGTGATGAAGAGATTATAAGTGGCTTATGGCTTTGGAGCCGAGCTACTTGATACAGGATCTTCATAAAGTAATGCTTATAAACATACATGCTCTAATTTGCCCAATTCACTCTTTATGCAGAAACTTTCTTTCATATTTATGGTTATAAAGCCCTTCCACAATAATCCTTTCTTAAACATCATATTATTTATTTGTCAGATTAGAGATGCCTCATAACACCAGAACTATGCCTTAAGTCCCTCATTCATTTCATCGCCAATAGTCCTCATGTGTTTATACACCATCACAAAATTCTTCCTGTATGTGTTGGATTCAGTTAAATGCCCTCTTGAGTTATCAAAGTTATTTAAACCCCAATAAACTCAAATTGGGCAATCTCAACATTTTTCCCAAATCAAAATTTCAATAGTTGGCAAATTCATACAACACCATTATTATACGGAAGCCTTCACATAAATTCCATAAAACTCACCCATCACTCCCTATTCATTCAACTCAATTCAGCAACATGAGTATATGAGTTCAATATTCCATAATTTGAATAAAACCAATTAGACCATGCGCTCATGGTCTTCCCATGCAAGCATTATAACAAAGTTCTACTTTTGAACTTAATATGAACCTCAACCAAAATTTATTATGCCAGCGTTATTCAACATAATTCCATTGTATTCATATGTGCGCCCTTTTTATTTAAATACGCTGGACATGGTCAATAAAATCTACACATATGAAATCCTTCTCGCATTGACTTCATTACCACCATCTGCCAGTTCTTTTCAGTGATTCAATACATATCAGAGCAATCACTCAAATATCATTTAGGAATACTTCCAGCGTTTACACAATTCATCGAATTCTGGCTTTGTTTAAAATCGAATATCAATAAATAACTGCTTACCTTTCAATGTGGATCAGACCTGCTCTTCAATTCTGCGCTATCAATTCATCTGATTAACATAAAACTTCTACAGTATGATTTAAGAACTGGATGACATTAACCTTGCGCTTTTAACATAAAAATCATCACTTCGTTTATTAGCTAGAATGTCAAGCAGCATCCATACCATTTGTTTTACTTGCCAACGTAAAACATTTCATTGCACCCCAAAAGAACGCTTCTGCCATCGATTTATCTCTTCACTTGTTGCGTTGTTGAATACTGGGTATTACCACTTTTAAGCAGAATGGTACACTTTCTATTGCATCGATTTCTATATACATCGACCATTTAAACCTGCGCTTCAGCTCACAAAACAAGGTTCAATTTTCATATACAACTTCAGCATTTTTATACATGGTAACAAACTATGAGTTTAAAATCTGTTAGAGCCATGAAACCGACCCAAACAGAGGCTTCAACGCCCGGATTCGGTCTTAAAACAGCTGCTTATACACTTCTCATGATTTATGCAATTTATGCAACCAAAACAGCGTGTGGTCTCCATTTAAATTCGATTTGATACTGCACGCATCCAAACTCAGCACTATATATATATATCACATCAAATGTCAATGTAATACTACCTCATCGAATTTTCCACAGCTTGGAAAATCGAATTTCATTGTAAACGCTGTCACCTGCGCCCTTTTCAACTTTGAACAGGGATTTTAACATTCCACCATGCATGCATCGAATAGCAATTTCTGCTATCGATCCCTCCAGATTTCAAAAGCTTTACACTGCAGACTTGTACTAAAACGCTGGTGCTCTCCTTTCATTTGCAATTAATTGAATTCAAACTGATATAACAAAACCATTCGAAAGCACATGTCTAGATAACAATTTCTATATTAAAATCAATCCTTTTAACTTTGTCACATAAATCGATTCCACCATTTCTTTGATTGCAGGATTCCATTAATCGATCTTTCCAACAATTAATTCCTCAACCATATATATATACATTTAACCAGAAAATACTATAACTTTCGCAACCAATCTCCAAATGTATATATATATTTATAATCTGAAATCAAAACAAGATTACTTACAGACTTTGTTCGTATTGCTTTGATATTCAACATTTGGCCCATACAATTTGCAGAGGCTTACTGGAAACCTTCTTTGTTCAAGCACACTTTTGACCTCACACTCTCTCACAATCTCTCATGGTTTCTCTCACAAAAGCCCTCTTATATATACAATTTCTAAAAACCATCACATTAAATGCTCAATCTCTTAAAAATCCTCAACAAACCCCTAAATCTCTCAACACCCTAAAGGATAGGTTTTTATCCCTAGAATCTTCAATTTATTAAATTTCCTCATATCCTTTTATTAATAAAAAGATATTTACATAAATCCTCACCTTCTCCTATTTAATTCAAATTAATTAATAAAATATTTAAAATCATCACACCCCATATTCATAAATTAATATTATCAAACTACATATTTACAAATGGGAAAAAGGTCTTGATGCTCTGCATCATTAAGTG